>PVLD010009592.1:0-76137 GCA_004027595.1 Dinomys branickii
TTTGCATGTCTGTATATGGGTCCATACATCTACAATTCGAAGATATCAATGGATAAAGCAACAACTACTGTTGAGACCATATCACCTTGTCTATAGATTAGTTGTGATTGTACTATTTTCTATGATAATGGGTGTCTGTTTGTCAATATGTTTTTGTACTTTTATGTTTCTAAAATAAAAAAAAATAAAAATAAAAAATCAAAAAAAAAAAAGAAAGAAAGAACATTAAACTTGCCACCACAATGGGAAAATTCTATGTCTATAATTAAAAAGACTTAGTAGCTCCACCAACAGATTCTTCTCAGTAGATGTGCCAAGGCGAGGACACTTGACATGGTCATTATCCTCGCACTATAGCCCCAGCCTCAGGGATTTCACCTACTCCTAGGACTTCACTGTCCTTGTGCTGAACTCCCACATGTGTCCGTGGGGGAACCAACTTCTGCTCCTGAATGCCTGTGCCTTTACTCATCAGTGCCCACTGGACAGACATTCCTAGGTTCCTGAAAACCTCTTAAACGTGTTCAGAGGGGATGACAAAGTGCTGGAGATGTGAGTCAGAGAGACCTAGGACCTGTGTAGTTTGGGAAGTGACTGTGACTTTGAGGCTCTACTTTGTTACTTTTAAAATGAGACTGACACTGATTTTTTTCAAAGGATTAAACCACATGAATGCATATCAAGTTCAGAGACTGAAACACCAAGAACACAGAAATTTCTAAACTCCCATTCACTGCCTTTCTCTTTCAACTTCTTCTCAAAAGTAAAGGTGTCACCATTTTCCTAATCAATAAGCTTTCACATTATCATTGATTCTTATTTTGCTTTCTGTGTTCTCATGTTCTGTCAATCTGTCTCAAAAACATCTTTTGAGTCTCTATCCTCACTTATCACGAACACTGCTTTAATTTAGGCTTTTATCATCTCTGACTTCAACTTCGGCAAAATTTCATTTGCTTTCTCCAACACTGCTCCCTCACCAATGTTAACATAAAATTATCTTCCTGAAAAACAAAGTTCAACTCCTACTTAAATACCTCTGTTACCAGTGAAACTCAAAAACACTAGCTTAGGACTTGGCAAGAACTCTAAAACTAACCTTTTATTCCTTTCTAGATGTTTCTACCTACACCCACCCCATCCTTTATATTGTTTACTTTGTGAACTATTCACCACCCTCTAGACGGACTCCTGGCTTTACACCATTCTCTCCTTTTCTTACCATGAAGACTCTTACTAATCCAAATCTATTCCAAATGGCATCTTGTCAGGGACACTGTTGATCTGCTTGCATTTCTGCCTCCTTGCTATGTTGTCAACTCCTAGAGTATAGTAATGGACCATATTAAGTTTTGTATCATTCTTGAAGCTTAGTGAAGATGGAAAAAACAAAGGAATCCAAAAAGAAAGACCCATATCTAGTTACACAAACAAATGAGGGTCAAACATAAAAAGTCACAGGTTAACTTTTGCTCCAAAATAAAAGTCACCAGTGAAAGCCCAGTATTTTATGCAAGTTGCACCCTAATGTTTGAACCAGTGAAATATATTACCAACTATAACATTTACAAGCAAATATTTTCAGTCTTGTGTGGTGGTGCAAGCCTGTAAACTCAGCACTCTGGGAAGGTGAGGCAGAAGGGATCACAGATTTGAGCCTATCCCGGTCAACTTATCAACACTCTGTCTCAAAATTTTAAAAAGGGCTGAGGACATAGCTTGGTGCAAAGACCCTGTGTTTAATCTCTAGTGCCACTATCACCAGAAAGTTTCTACCATGAGCACCTAAAAACTAAGGAATTACTAATCTTTATATGCATTAGAAGAAACGACCCAGTTGCTATACACATCCCAAAACAGTACTTGAGAGTTGGTGATGTCTCAGGGCCTGGGAATGCAGCTTAATCGTTGAGCACTCACCTACCAGGAATGAGGCCTTGGGTTTGATGGCCAGCACCACAAACATAAGTAAAAAGATAAAATTTTTTAAAATTAAGTTATCTTAGATACAATTTCAATGAGAGAGGTACTCAAAGTCAAGTAATTCTTATATTAATTATATCTAATAATTGGCAGTATTATTTATACTAATTAGATTTACTTAAATATGAGGACTAAATTAAAAACAGTGCTAGAGGATATTTTCATAACCACATAGCAATAACCTGGAAATCCAAGTGAAAATAGCTTTTTAAAAACATAAAGCACAAAAAATAAAGCAGGCAGAAAGGTAACGATGAACACAAAAATAAGCTGGCATATAAATGAAAAAAATATTTTTACTTACACTCAAAGTCTACTTGATAATCTAAGAAAGAGATTCCCCTTGAAAAATAATACAAATTAAAAAGAAAATATAAACAATTTGATGTGAAAAAGTCTCACTAATAGGAAAAATACAAATACAACAGTAGTATGCTACATACATTAAACTAAGATAAAAGCTTTTATTAACTAAGTAATATAAACTAATACACTCACTTTATTTACTGTTTACAAAAACCCAGAAGATATTATCATCATCCCCAATTTTACTGATGAGGCAATAAAGGGCCAGAAAGATTATAAGACGCTTTCTGAGACATTGGATAAAATTTGGAGCCCATTCCAAAAATCTTTTCCTTCCCCTCATACCATGCTACAAGGAAAGCAAAACAAAATTTTGTAAAAATGAATGCTGAAGTTCAAATATGGGCTAATGTGAAAACGGTACTCAGAAATCATTACAGGCATAAATATGTTCTTGCAGAAATCTCACAATATATAATGAGACAAAAGATGATTCACAGTCCAAGGAGATAATCAGTGATAATAGTCTCAATAAATAAAGCAACAACAATAAAGGACTTCTATCAGTGGAATTGTAAAGAAAAAACCACAAATAACAGAAACTTCAACCATATCAGAAAGTCCAAAATCTTTTGTCATTTTTATTACTGGCCAACAGATAGGAAATCATATCAAACAGTCTTAAATGAAAAACAAAGTCAACGATGTGTATTTTCACTCATTAGAGCTATATTAAAAATGCACACATATTAAGGAAAATAAGATATACATTTAAAGTTATAATATATTCTCTAAGTTGCTAAGTTATACCATTTATTGACAATGGAATTATACTGAAAAAACAGAACAATCTGAATATTTTGGCTTACTGGGTAAAA
Organism: Dinomys branickii; assembly: GCA_004027595.1. Classification (NCBI taxonomy): domain Eukaryota; kingdom Metazoa; phylum Chordata; class Mammalia; order Rodentia; family Dinomyidae; genus Dinomys; species Dinomys branickii. The sequence continues at coordinate 3,168 of PVLD010009592.1, forward strand.
CATCTCTTCAAACGTAAGTGAAAAAGATTGTCAAATATGTTAGTGTAGAAGCCCTTGTATAGATATTGCAGCAGTGATTCAAGTCAACCAAGTGACTGTGATTTTTGTTTTTAATCCCTGTATGCCAGAATGAACCACACTTTAGCTAGGCTCCTCAGAAGGGATTTGCACACAGTAAAATCTATAAAAGAGCTTTTTTTGGTTAGTGAATGAGCACTTACCCTTACCTATAAAGGAAGGTGACAAATAGTTTAGCTTCTGAATATGGAATGGTCTCTGCAGTAGTATAGTTCTTTGGAGGAATTTCTTTCTGGTCCTTGGTGTCTTAGTTTCTTGTGATTTTCAGAAAAAGATAGGGCTACAGATGAAACCAGTTCTAAGTCACTAACCTTTATAACTAAATTCTTTTTGAAAATGTGAGAACTGGTGTGATAAACTTTTTTTATTCTGTAGCTAAGTCTTCTTTTGCATTTATGCTAATAAAGTACATTGATGAATTTATACATGTTTTTATTTTTGGAACAAGGTCTGATTATGTAGCCCAAGTCAACCTCAAACACCAGATCCTCCTGCCTCGGCCTCCAGAGTGCTAGGATTACAGCCATGTGCCACCATGCCCAGTTTACCTTATATAATTGTTGAGACCTTTGTTCCCTGGAGTTACGGATTGAATGCTCTGCAATGTTCCTATGTTAGAGCACTTGGGAGGCTGAGGCAGGAGGAGCATGACAAGTTCCAGGTCAGACTGGGCCACACAGTGAGTTCAAGGCTGGTCTGAAATACGTGGCAAGACCCTGACTTAAAAAAAAAAGTTCTTATGTTAAATCCCTAACCATGAATGTGACTGTATTTTGAGATAGGGCCTTTAGGAAGGTAATTACAACTACATAAAGTGATAAGGGTGGTGTCTTAGTATCTTTCTAAGGAGAGAGAGACTAGGGGGCCTATATACAGAGAAAATGCCAAGGAGAGACACACAAGGAGCTTTAGGAGAAACCAACCCTATTGGTTGACACCTTGATACTGGACTTTAGTATCCAGAACTATAAGAAAATAACTTACTATTGTTTAAGTCACCTGTCTATGGTATTTTGTTATGGCAAATCTAGCAGACTAATATGCCCATAATAATAAAGTAATTGTATCAATACACTGAATAATCTTAAACACAGAACTATCTATAAATAAGTAATTAAGATCATTGCCTAAATTAAACTTATTTATTAACTTCAAAGTTACTTAAACAATAGGCAATCTAGATATTATAAGGCATAAAATATTGGGTCAACAGGACAACAGTTTAGATACAACAGATTAGGTGATAAAATGCTAGATAGGCAGATGTTACACATGCAGAAATGCAGGAACTTTGAAAGAAATGACAAGAAGGGAATGTATTTCTTTGTGCTGTACAGATAGCTCAATTAAAACTTTCACAAATAGAAGATCCAATTACAGAAGTGATCTGAGGCACTATGTAATTCTTATAATGATTATACTACTGTTTATTAAACACAGTATCTTATAAACTTTATAGAGTACTTGAGTTTTCCCTGATTGTTATTGGATCCCAAGGATAAATGAAGATATACTAGTCATCTAAGAAAATGATATGCTCTATTGCCAGCACCTAGAACAATGTCTCAGAAGCTCAATAAACAGTTGTTCACTTGATATGTAAGATTCTTTTCAATAAGATGTTTATGAAAATTTTAAGATTTAATAAAAATATTAAAAGAAAACTATCTTAAAATGTTTAATCATCTAATATCCAATTTGGGAGAGGTTTTACTTTTGGTTTGTTTGTCTTTTTGAGATAAGGTCTTGCTATACAGTTCAGGCTGGCCTTGAGCTCACTTTGTGGCCCTGGCTGGTCTCCAACTTGTAGCGATCCTCCTGCCTCAGCCTCCTGAGTACTGAGATTACAGGCATGTGCCACCATGGCCAGTCTAGGAGTTTTAAAACATAACTTGTAACAGAATTTTTATATGATATTATAAAGTATACATTTTAACCAGAAAGAAGGACTTCATAGGGTATACTTAATTTCTTTTCATTATATATATATATATATATATATATATATAATTATTTTTATTTTTTAAAGCTTCTATTCCTCTCTACCTGACAGAGAAAAAATAACTCAGAAATGAGACGGTCTACCAATAATCTACTCTCCAAGTATTATACACATTAGATATATCAAGTTTACAATTTTATAGCTTCTTCTAACTTTCATATAGCAGGTAAGCAGCAACTATGCAGTTTCTATGGTACTGCATTAATTTAATATGTAATAACCTGAATACTTATTATTTTATTATATGCTTCAATTGTTTCCACTACCACAAGGATGCACTCAAATACTTAGGCATGGACTCAAAGCAACTGGGATTAATTCTAGCTATCATGGATTTTTAATTGTTATTTGACCCATATATTATATCAGATGAAGGAATATGTTTTGTAAAATAGATGTTCAACTATAGAACAGCAGTGAAGACAATGAGCTTCTCTCTCTTACATTAGTTACACATCCAACATCTGATAAATTTCACTGCTGTCATCATGAGAGTAATTGTGTTCAGTAACAATACAAGAAATTATTATTGACTTGTGTTCAAAACATGCACACTCTCAAAATGATTATGAATTAGCAAAATTTCAGACTACAGAACTATACTGACTTTCAGTAATTATAACAAATACAACAACCATGTATCCTCTTCTTCCTATTTCAAAAATTATATTAGTAAGTACATTTTCTTACTAGAAATAATATTTAATATATACTGACCAACAAACATTATTTCTGATGTTTTTAATATATACTACATTAAAAAATATATATATATATATATACTACATTATGTAATGCTGCTCACATCTTATGATTCATATTAAAGAAGGAAAGTAACAAATATTAGTGGGCCTCAAATCTAAAAATGTACTGAGTTATTTTAAGGAGTCTTAAAGACAACTGTGTTCCAATAATTTCACACCTTGCATTATACTGTAATAAAACTCTACTAAGAAAATACTTAGTGAAAAAGATAAATAAATAACATACTGGTTGCTTAATTATTGCAACTGAGATTCCTTATAATACTATGTTCAATTTAAACTCTGCATCTGCTTGCACATATATAATTCTAAGAACGGACAAGCTAGAAGAAACTAATACATACAGAACAGTTTGTATTTCCTCAAGACTATCGATGTGTAGCAAGTAGGGATACATTTTAAAGCACCTCATACATAGATGGTCAACAATAGCTTGGTGTATTTACTAAAAACAAAAGTGAGCTACAATATTTACAAGTACAACTTTCTAAAGTGTAGTTGCTTTTATCAAATGCACATATGTTACCACTGAGAGACACTGGTTCTAAAATTCTGTTTTAAATTCTTACTATCCTTTCCACTATTTTGATCACCTCACTTTTATCCAGCAAGGATACAGACACACTATATCCAAAGAGATACAACAACCTAATACCTCTATTATTGGCATATTAATAGAAGCATATCAAGAAAGATTTTTCTCTTGGTAATTTTCTATTTGCCAAAAGTAGAAAAAAAATACATACGCTAAATAGTATCATTAAATCTTACAAGGCAAAGGAGTATCTGAAGACAAGATTTAGAAAAAATAATGAATTTTTGGCACACATTTACTAAGAAAAGTTTTCAATGAAATGTTCTTTTTGGTGTTCTTTAACTTTATTCTAAAAGAAATGTATTATATTCCAACAACAAAATTCTTCAACAAGTCTCACAATTTTAGAAACAGTTTCAATCTCTGTTTATATGATCTATGTGGATGATAGATATAATAAAAATTCTAATGTTAAGGTTCTGAAAAACAACAACTACTTAGGCCCCAAAGTATAACTGAAATAGTTCATAAGACACAGCCAACCATTTCCAAGGCAATTAGATGATAACATTAAGATTTTTTTTTGTCTTTAACAATGCTATAATCAATATAAAGTATTGTAAAATTTTAATAAGTTCCCAATGAAATTTTAAAAATCTAATGGTCCTGTTATCTGTTCAAACACAAATTTCTATTTTATCATATAAATGTGTATCTAAGATTTGCTTCATTGGTTTCTATATTCAAACTGCGTATTTTTATGATATAACAATCAAAATTCCAATGTACTAATTATCAGTGTATAACTCTATATAGTTCTTAATAATATTTATTAATTTAAAATATTTTTATGATGAGGTGATAGTAGAAATTAGGCTTTTAATCCCCAATTATCATGAGAAAATTATTTGACTATCTCTCTAAACTGCACTTAACCTGCGAAAGTATATCAGTGGAAATAAATGAAGGTTAAAATATTTTTATACAGTCTTCCCAAATAGTTTAAGAATTAATATTACAAAAATTCCTTAGATTAACCAAATCCACCCTTTCTTTAGCATTATCATCACTCAGAAAGAGTTTGTGAAGCAATGATTATCCTTTTATAAATGCTGTGCTAATTAATTTTTTATAATGTACAAATAAAATGTTTAGCTGCTTATTAAGAAACAATTAAAATTTCAACAGTAATTACACTGGAGTCAACCTATTTCCCTTTAATTATCACAATATACCTTCTCTTACTGGCTCATTAGTTGATTCTCCTTTCAGACTCAGCATCCTGGAGAAGCCATTGGAAAGAGTAGAGAAAATGCCACGGATGAAACATCCCTGTTGTTCAGACTCCACTGGCCCCACTGAAGTCAGCCAGGGTCTACCAAATCTAACACTACAATGGGGTTCTGGTTCTGAAATCGATCTAGTGAATGGAGCCCGAAGTGACTTGTTGTTGACCAGGTTCAGCTTCTGTTTTGATGTTCCAAGGACCTCACTTCCAGAGCAAGCAGCATTATCACGGACCACCTCTGGCAGTACTCTGTGTTGTAGTTCATCCAGGTCTCCTTTATTATTTCTCAGCCTCTCCCCTTTATCCCCTTTCCACCTACAGCCAGGACGCTTTTGCCACCGATAAGCACTCAGTGGCTTTTCTGGACTGGAAGCAGCGTATTCACTTTTCTTCCTCTTGCTTTCCACTGGCCCACACCAAGGATAAATCTTTAAACGTGTTCCTATCTCTGTATTTGCATAAGCAGGTTCTGACAAAGATCTTCGATAGGCTGGAAGACAAGCTGATGTTTGTTTCTTAAAGATGTTCATCTTCAACGACTCCATTTTTAAATAACTTTTCTAAATTTAAGTTTCCTCTACTCTGCAGTTGAACCACACTTGTCCGGGTAGTCCAAAACATTCAACTGCTTAAGCAGCTTTCTTTGTGTGGCTTTGAACCACAGCAGATGTTGCTGCTTAAGAGCTGGTGTCATGTTATTACCCCACTTTCCCAGATCTCCAAAATTTCAGCAGCACCTAAAACCTCTTGCCTGAAGCAAATTATCTTCAGAGTAGAAAGTATTCCAAAAGATCATCTCATTTCAAGCAGAAGTTAACATCTCTGTAGTAGGTTTTCAGGAAATAAGTTTCAAAAAAATAAGAAGTGAAATATAAGGTACAGAAAAACCATAAACACCTTTAATGAACCAACAGTAATTAAGTGTTCATCATACGAATGGCAGCGGATTAAAAACAGCCTGTGACAGTAAAAGCGCTAAGGCTAACACCACTCTCTGGAAGCAGGAAAACATTTGCCTAAAAGCCCGTTTGTGGAGTGACAGGTCCTCAGAAGAGGTTTTAAAAATCTGCATTTTAGAAATTTAATTTCAAGTGGATCAATGCTATTTATACTACCACCACTTCAAATAATGGTTTTTAAGTAATAGGTAAAGCCATATACCATTTTATTAAAGTTGGCATTTCAAAAGTGGGGGGGGGACCCAAAATTTAAAGCCATTTTTAAAGTATAAATAACAGAAAAAAGCAGAGAGAGGGGAAATTTTCAATGAACTACAGTAAAGAAAAAATCAAACCTGAGGACTCATGTATGTCAGGCAAGTGTCCCACTGCTGAGCTATACCCCAAGTCCCTAAAAATGGAAAATCCTGAGGCAAGCCTTTGTGGCAGTGGGAACATAGGAAATACAGACTTAAATAACTTCTAGAAGGGGAAAGTCTACTATGCAAATCTAATTGGAAAAAGTGGCTGGAAAAATATTCCCTATCTGTTTAACCAAAGAAATTCCTGTATTCCTCTTTGTGCTCCTTACAACTTTTAAAAAAGAGCTGACTAAAATTTTGTTAAAGTAAGTCGCTTATATTGAACCAAGATCACAAGTGCCAAGTTTTTGGCTAGTTACAATTTTTTCTGTCTGCTCATAAACTCCTGATAATAGGGGTTTCATATGGAAAGCCTGACTGACTTTAGACCACCAATAAAAAGATATAACAGGGCAATCAAAGTCACTTTGTGAGTTGTATAAAAATGATTTCATCAGGCAAACTAAAAACTATCCATTTATTTTTTAGAATGTATGCAATGAAAAACAATTCTCACTGCTAAATCCTTCCTTTACTATGATAGAAATAGTAATGAAATTTAACCTATTCCTTTAAACATATTAAAATATTCTCTTTCCATTATCACAAAGCAATAACTTCATTTTTTTGTTTATATAATCTTTAAACTTACAGATTTGGATATTAAAGAATATTGAATTATTTCATTTTCTCAAAAACATGTACCAGGTTGAAGATTTCAAAATCGTAATTGTCCACTATTTTTTAAAAAATATCTAGAAAGGTAAATTTATATTAAGAAACAATAAGCATCATGTTCTATCATTGATGGTACATTATATCACTCACAAAAATTAATGTGATGGGAAACAGACTTAAATGTAAAACATAACATCATAAACCTTTTAAAATATTTTTTTTATTCTACTTCAAAGAGAAAAAATAATACAGAACTTGAAAACAAGATAACAGGAGATTAACAATGGTTACTCTATTGCGAATTCTATCTTCAAAGTAGTTGCTCAGATTACAAGATACAGGCATGCATAACTGATCAAATACAAGCACAATACAAGCACAAACCGTTTTTTTTAATGAACCAAAAGAAGTTAGTAGTATAACGATCTTCTCTCTTTTGTGTATTTTTTTTCTTTTCCCTTCCTTTTCTCCTTTTATCCATTCCAGTTGTTCTTTCTTTTTGAGCAGTTTCTTTCCTTTTCACAGTATCGACTGTATATTTTGGGTCTTATTTACTTTTTCAGTTTCTTATGTTATGGAGACAATACAATGTTTACACATGCGAGTCTGATTTATTTCACTTGTGAGTATGGTCTCTAGTTGCATCCATTTACCTATAAAAGCCTTGAGTTTATCCTTCTTTGCAGCTGAGGAGTACTCCATTGCATAGAAAGACCTTGGTTGATGGACATGTGGGTTTTTTCCAAGATCTAGCTATTACAAATTGGGCTGCTATAAATATGAGTGCACATATATCACTGTGGTATGATGTTTTGAATTCTTCTGGGAAAACACCCAGAAGGGAAACAGCTAAGTCGAATGGGACCTCTACTCCTAGTTTTCTGAGGAATTTCCATACTGATTTCCACAATGGTTGCACCAATCTACACTTCCAACAGTGGAGAAGCGTTTCTTTTTCTTTAAAGCCCCTCCAGCATTTGTTACTGGTTCATTTCTTGATGATAGCCATTCATTCTAGAGTGAGATGGAATCTCTGTTGCATTTCTTGAATGACCAATGATGTTGAACATTTTTTCATGTATTTATTTACCATTTGTATTTCTTCATCTGAGAAGTGTGTATTCATCTCATGTATCCATTTTTAGATTGGGTCTTTGAATTTGAGGGGTCTGATTTTCTCAATTCTTTATACATTCTAGACAGAAGTTCTTTGTCTGAGGGACAGTTAGCTAAAATTTTCTCCCACTCTGTGTTTTGATTTGTTTTGTTTTGTTTTACTCTGTGGTGATTTCTTTTGATGTACAAAAACTTTTTAGTAAGATGAGATCCCAGTTGTTGAGAAATTTTGGTTTCGGTATTTTAGCTGTGCCACTAAGTCTAGATATTATAGTGTAACTTAAAATTCTTTTCAAAATATAAAATAGGATCCAAGTTTCTCACTATAATGTCTACTTATTTCAATGGAGGAAATCAAGTACAGGTGAAAAGGTAAAACTTGAGCTAAGTTTACAAACAGTCTGCCACTACGCCCTATCTTATGACACGCCTCTTCTATACAGAAATTCTATTCCACATAACCCACATGATCTTTTGTATGAGAAGACATGACATATGCTATAATTAACAGAGAGTTCTAGAATTCTGTTACTAAAGGAAGCGTGCATATACTTAGATCAATTTATAAAAAGGTTTAAAAATTTAAGATTCATTTCTATTAACTATAAGAAGATATCTTTCAAAACTACAAAGTCCTTGTTTATACAAAGCTAAGTAATTAAGACCAAACATCCCCTTCCCATCTCTTATCACCAGAACACATCTGCTTCCCAAAGAAACACTTCCTGTAGCAAAAACTATCTCCTCTCTAAGTATTAGAACTGAAAGGCACACCTGACACGTCTCCTCTCATTGAAGCAATAAGGATATCTACAAGGGCCAAATACATTTTTTAAATGACAAATGTTGGAGTCAATGATTAAAAAGAGATGCTTTTTTTATTTAAATAAAAATAACACAAAAAGCAGATGACCCTAATCCTGTAATTAGCATCTTCTTTTATTTAAAACAAAAAAGGTTAGTTTTCCCTAATGACTACTGTGATCACGTATGTTCTATCTCCTTTTAGGGCCCTTCTTCCTTCTCCACTAAATGCTGGGGAAATTCAAATCTGAGTCCTTGGAGCTCTCTGTCCATATTCTTACCATATACATAATCATTTAGTTACTTCACCTATTTATACTTTCAGTTCAAATCTTGTCTCCTTTGACAATATGTCTATATATTCAATTTAACATTTTGTGGCTATCAAACATTCAAATGTACAATTCCAACTTGTGATTGTTGTTCTTTTTTATTTCAGTGTTTCTATCCTAAGGACACTATATCCATCCACCTGTATAAGCACTATATGTTAGTCATTCCCATCCTTTCGTCATTCAATAACCAACACACAAGTCTTACTGATCTCCCTTCCTATGTATTATCTAATCTACATATTTCTTACCATCTTCCTAAATCAAACTACCATCATCTTTCACCTAGATTACAACAGACGCCTCATTTCATCTATTTACACCTACTGTAGCTCAGTATAAACCATTTTCCCTATTATAATCAGAATTTCCAAAATATAAACATAACTGCATGTCATTTAAAACTTTTCAATAGCTTTTGACTCTGCCTATGATTAAGACAAAATTCCCTAATAGACGGTAGCTTGGTTTCTCTCTATCTTAACCTTTCAGGCTCCCTCTTAAAGCCACACTGAATCCTTTTAGTCTTCCAATTTGTCACTATTTTCCCACCATAGGCTCTTGCTCATACTGCTTTCTGTACCTGGAAGGTATGGGATCTTCTTCCCTTCACTTCAGGCTTCAGATTCAGTTACTGATGGAACTCTTTCCTGATCAGGTCATATCTCCCTACTATAGCTTTCCCAGCCCCAAGCATCTCACTATCACAAATTTCCTTATAAGATTATTAGCCAACACCTGTTTTACTCAGTAGCTGAAATATCCAAGCTTGTTTACATTCTCCATAGTGCGCACAGGTCTTGGCAAGTCAGGTAAGCAAACAACAAATATTTGTTGCATTAATTAATCAAAAGTGATAAAGATCTTTAAAAATTAGCTAATTCCAGATAAGTAGTTAGAAAGGTCAGTGAGCACATATTTGCGTCTAACTCTGTTAGCAGTAAGATCACATCAAAATACAGATCATAAGGGGAGAGAGGGGAAACAGTCAAACAAATACATAGCAGTGAGACACTTTCCCTGTACCAAGTGCTTTTTCTGTCCTGTTTTAAATTTTTATTTTAATAGGTGCATGTTTGCAGTACATCATGACTGCATTCCTCATGGGGAGCTGGTACAAGTACACAACACATCTTAACTCTTTTTTATCCCCTTCCCTTCCCTCCCCTCCATCTCTTGGCTCTCTTCCCTTTTGTAAAACTATTTCAATTTTGTTTTAAAGTACACAAAACAGAATTAAAGGAGGATAAAAAGAGTAATGTGTTATAGGAAGTGGACATGGAAAAGGCAAGAAATGCTGCTTAAATTATGAAAGCAAAAATATTTCCATCACAGGAATATCTATTTAATTGTAGCTTTATCGTAGTGAGGACATTGGAAGGTGATGGCTTAGGAGGGCAGCATCTTTCTGAGCTGAAAATGTGTGATGAAAGTCAGTCATGGTACAACTCAGTGAATATACTAAAAGCCACTGTACTGTACACTTTCAACAGGTGAATGGTATGTTTGTGCATAAGATAAATAAAAGTTAGGTAAATAAAGGGGTTTAAACAACAACAACAAAAAGAAACAGTCACTTAATAAATACATAAACTACTATGTGGTTTTTCAAGTTTTTTAACTATAATTTTTAACAGTAGGGTAACAAATTAGGGGAAACCTTAAAGAAGTTTAAAGAAACATAAAAAGATATCTATGGCTCTCAGTAAGTTTTACATTATTTAATAGATATATACTTAGAAAATTAATATTCTGGTAGCCTAAAATAAAGATCAACATTTTAACTAAAACCACGAAAGACAGAAAAAAGTAGAGTATAAATACTGTATACGAACAAAGTACAAGGGCAATGAATTAAAAATAATAAATATGGTATTAAATTCATTTACATCAATAATCACTTTACACATCAATTGCAGATACATCAAAGAAAAGACAGGCATTGTTAGAGTGGATTGAAAACCAAGGCTGAACTATATGTTGTCTATAAGAACCCTTGCCCCCTTTTAAGTGCTACGGATGCTAACAAGTAGTCTACCACTGAGAACCATCCTGTTGGGGACCACTACAAAGTGGTGCTGAGCAGGATTTAATATTAACCCACTGGCTTTTCACATTTACTTGGGAGTTGTCCGAAGCTTAGGCATCTTGTCTGCAGATGGGCAGCTGATTCATAGTAAATGAACCTCTATGAGTCACTGGCCACTGCTGAGGCCTGTATTGGCCTGTGATGCTGTGACGCCTCAAGGACAAGGTGACCACAGCTGAGAACATCTGGCTCCTACTTCAATTAACTTTAAGGAAACTATGGCTTGCAGCCCTGCTGTGAAGGCCTTCCTGGAGGTAACACATAGCTCTCCTTTGAAAGGATTCCTGAGTCCTGCCCCAATTCCTGCTCAGATTTCTGCATTTTCTTCAGTATTCCCCGTCTCATTTTTTATTTATGCCTTTGTCCGTCCACTCACTTGGGAGATTGTAGGCCTAATCAGCCTGCAATAACTTAGGGTTACTTAACCCAGTCTTCAATACATCCCTAACCCAAGAAATCTAATTTGAATATAAAAACATACCGAAATATGTACCATGCAAACACAAAAGAGAGTTGTTGTGGTTGCTTTTCTCTCATTGCTAAGACAAAACACCTGATGCGTAAAATTAAGAAAGGAAAGGTTTATTTAGCTCACAGTTTGTGGAAGTTTCACTCCATACTTGGCTGGCTCCAAGGCAGAGTGGCACATGGCAGAGGGCAACAGTTCATGGCAGCAGAAAACAGCAAAAGCAGCAGTAGCAAGCAAGACTCTTTCTCTCCCTTGTATTGTATGCAAGCAACCTGCCCCACTGCAGGTGTGGCACTCACATCCATAATCCCAGCATTGGACCATGGATCAGTCACAAACTCTAGAAGCCCGCCCCATGACTGCACGATGCGTTGGGGGAACATCTACACACAGACCATGACAGTTGCTATATTAATTTTAGACAGAGCAGACTTAAGGGGAAAAAACTGACAATAAAGATGGACATTACATAAAGGAGACAATTCTCTAACAAGACAATCCTTAATGTGTGTAATCTTAACAACAAAACTTTCCTAGGCTCTGTGCTATGCTGCAGTGCTCACCGACACCTGCACTGTGGCGATGAACCTGGGTACTGTCCCCTCAGCTTTATTTTCATTCCTTCATGTTCTGGGCACAAATATATGTAGCCAATTCACAGTTACTTGAGGTTTTCCATCTCTCTTCACTTGCCCTTGTTCTCTCTCCTTTTGAGACATGAGGTAAAAATTAGTAAAATTGCAAGGAAAGTTTCACCATTCCTCTATCAGAAATGAACACATCCAGCATCAGCAGGGGCAGGTGAACTCAACAAATGACAGGTAGTCAACTAGATATAATTGACACCTATTATAATATTTCACCCAATGATAGCAGAATACACATTCTTTTCATGGTCACATGAAATGCTGATCAAGGTAGCTTAGATTCTGAACCATAAAATAAAACTTAGCAAATTTGAAAGAACAGAAATCAGTGTCTGCGCCTAGAACATACTAGGAATACACTAGAAATCATGAAACAAAGATAGCTGGAAAATTCCCAAACACCTGGAGATTAAGCAACATATTTCTAAATAATATGTAGATCAAAGGAAAAATCCTAAAATACTGTGAACTAAATAAAAAGTGAAAATACAATGCGAAGTGGAAAGTACTTGCAGGAAAATTTGTAGCAAAGAGAGTTTAACATTATTAATCTAAACTTCTACATCAGGACATTACAAAAGCAGAATAAGTAAAAAATAAACAGATGGAATTATAAAAATTACAGCAGAAATCAATGAAATCAATTTTTAAATAGGCAAAAAAGTCTGAAATGATTCTTCACTAAACAGATACAATGACGGCAAACAAGCATATAAAAAGATGCTCTATACCATAAGGAATCCTAAGTTTTAAAAATGATATACCACAACATACCCAAAATATTCAAATCTGGTAATGATGTCAAACAAGAATTCTCATTCCCTCACTGCTAGTGAGAATGCAAAATGGTCCAATGTGGGAGACCAGATAGGAAGATTAAGGCCTAACTGGCCTCCACTGTGAGCATACAAACGTGTGGACATGCTAGGGAAAAGAAAAACAGCTCAGGTCCTGTTGTTTACTCAGACGAGTACCACACATGGTAGGAGGCAGACGAATCCTGTGTAACTCTAACTGCCTGTACCTGTGTCTAAGTGAATACAGCCAAGGTACACCAGTCAGGGCTCTTTGTGGAAGGGAGACAACATTCCCCCAGCACCCACATTTCAACCTAATTTTTGTGTCTCTTTGCTGCTAATCTTCATACCCCCTCAGTCAGGTACAAGCTCATAGGCTGGATTCTACAGTACATCAACTTTGGAAGACAATGTGTCATTTTCTTACAAAGCAAATATGCTTTTAATGTACAATCCAGCAATTGCTTTCTTTGACATTTACCCAAAGGAGTTCAAACTTTTCTACACAGAAACATCTATACAGATGTTTAAACCATGTTACTTATAATTACCAAAACTTGGAAGCAACCAAGATATTCTTCAATAGGTGAATGTATATGTAAACTTTGGTATATTCAGACAATAGAATCTTCTTCAATGTTTAAAAGAAATATACTACTATGCTGTGAAAATGCATATTACTAAAGAGTCAATCTGCAAACACTATATATTGTATGATTCCGTATTAGTTGAAATTAGTTTGCATTCTATAAAGAGGTAAAACTGTAGCTACCAAAAAGATCAGGGGCGGTAAGGAACGAACAGGTGGGGCACAGAGGATTTTTAAGACGGTGAAAATGCTCTGCAAGATACTGTAATGGTGGATTATATATATATCACCTAAAGGATACATGTCACCAGTAATAAACCTTTATGTGAACTATAGACTTGGGGTGACAATGATGTATCAATGCAGGTTCATCCATCTTTAAAAATGTGCCACTCTTGTGTGAGAGGCTGACAGTGAGCCAGACAGTAGAGGAAGTAGGGGGTATATGAGAAAATTCTGTATTTTCTGCTCTTTTTATATCAACACAATACTGCTCTAAAAGGAAGATCTAGTTTTTAAAAACTGAAGTGCCCCTTCTTACTTCTACTTCACAATTTCCATAAAACAGTTTTACTATACTACAATCTTTTGAACACTTTGATTTCAAAACAATAGTTCAAAACCAAAAACCAAAACAGCAACCACTATCTAAATTACATATCTGAAATTAGACAACCAAGAACACATTAAATGTAAATGAATAGAGGCCTGAGTAGGTAAACTATATTATTTTTACTGTAAGTATTTGTTGGACTAAATACAACTTTTTTTTTCTTATTTTGGTTTGAGACAGGGTCTCCTATGTAGTTCAGGCTAACCTTGAATTCATTAGGTGGCCCAGGCTGGCCTTAAACTCACAGCCATCCTCCTGCCTCAGGCTCCCAAGTGCTAGGGTTACAAGCATGCACCACCATGCCTGGCAACAGTTTTCTAAGACAGGTTCTTGCTATGTAGTTCAAGATTGCCTTGAACTCACTGTATAGCCCAGGCTGGCCTCAAACTCATTGCAAGGTATGCACCATCATGCCTTGTTAGAACATTCTTTTCTAGGTACAAATGGTAATAAATCAAATAACCACATTATTTTAATTTTGTTAGTCTTACAGGTGCAAATTCTCTCTCTCTCTCTCTCTCTCTATATATATATATATATAGATAGATAGATATACACACATATATATATATCTTCCTGAGTCACAAACTGAGGGTTTATAAAGTTAACACAGTCATCAGGTACTGTAATAAAATTACAAACTTCTCTGGCTTATGAAATCAGTTTCATTATAATGACTGTGTATCATGGACTGGATTAAGTCTGTTTATCTCACAAAAAAGACTGTGAGTAGAAAATACAAAGTGAGTTTGATGATGAGGTGCTACAAAGACTGTACCAATCTGAAACTAAATATGAGACTTGGTTTTTCCTAAAAATGTCTGAATTAACCTAATCTTTGCTTCTCATTGTTTACTTCTAAAATATCTAATACAACAAAAAGTCTCGGGAGCACTGTAATTCTCCTGTAGGCTATTATTTATGATCATAGATTGGGAATTCAGAGAATCTATTCCAGTGAGGAGATTCAATTAATCTGCTTAAATTATTCTGCAAAGGAACAAATCTTTATTGTCTTGGATCTTCTGTCTCGTATAAGTAATGCATTCATATTTTGAACTTTAGTTAAGGCAAAAAGGATGCTACTAAGTTCTTCTAGTCTTATTCCTACTCACTGGTTCAATGATAATCCTTTGTCTTTAGCTAATTTGTCAAAGTTGACAAATTCAAACAAAGTAAGTACTCATAATGCTTCACCCTTTTTAAAGAGTACCAGTAGAATCAGGGAAAAGAAATTACTTTTGTGACCTATTGAGATTTTCTAATCTCTCTAGTAGAGAAGTCCTTGTCCACTGGGATACTAAGCATTAGTTAGTAATACTTGCTGCTACAACAAATACCCAAATGCTAAAGACTACATGAAACAGAATTCACTAACGTAAGGTCTAATGGGGTAATGAAGTATTCAGAAAGCAGGTTTCACTGCATCTTGCCCATCACACAAGCATTCAGGGAAGAAAAAAAGAACAGAGAACCACCCATTAGAGGCTCTGTGGTGCCAGTTTGGCATATATCAACACCACTGATGCTGTCTTGGTTAGAATTCAAGACACAAACAGGTTTGATGAGCATCTAATTAACTCTCCCACATGTGAATACAATACCACCTCTATCATATATCAGTTGAGTACTTAAAGCAAGTTGCTTAATATATTTGAACTTAAGTCTCTTTATCTGTAATAAGGCCAAAAGTTTTGTTTTTATTCTTTTGGGTTTATTTTTATAGCACTGGAGATCAAACCCAGGGCCTGGTGTATGCAAGGCAAGCCCTCTACCACTGAGTCAACACTGAAGTTTTACTCTTACCTGTTACATATTGAACTTTTGTTCTAAACATCTAAAGAATAAATTCCACAGCTAAAGGGAAGTTTGAAAACACCTGCACTAGAGAAATAGCAAAGGTGCCATTAGGAGAAGTCAGCCACCTACAAATTCTTGACCCAGATAGTTAACATGTCCCATATGTGACTATCTGCCTGGGAGCAAGATAACCTTACTAGGTCATAACCCTAGATAGCTTTTACTAGGTGAAAGCCAATGCCATGTCTTCTGTAGATATATATCCTGGCTGCTCAAAAGGTCTTTGATTTTTATCTTCTGGTTTAGCTTTCAAGTGTTTTCTATGACCTGGTTACATGAGGTTTCTAAATACACAAGCTCCAAATAAGTCAGTTATTGTACATGTAGTTGCAGTAACAGAACTACAGAAAAGACATCAGTTAAGTCTTCTTGCTTATCTCCACAAATCTGGGTAGAAATACATTCTTTTCAGAGTTCCGTTCTGTTTTTCTCCCCTACAGTATAAAATATATAAAGTCTACATATATAAAGTATATAGTCAAATGAATTAGTACGTATATTACTACATGAATTACTATGTATATTCATTTACCATCACAATGTATATTTCTAATAGTCCAGAAGGCTTCTTCATACTCCCTTCCAGTCTACGGCTGCCCCCATCCTCCCCAAATGGGACGTTACTACTATTTTCATTTCTGGAGGTTACTACTATTTTCATTTTTGTCAGATTACTTTTACCCAATTTTGAAATTAACATGAATAAAATTATACATCATACACTCTTTTGTCCTGTTTTTGGTTACCGTTAATGTCCACTGAGATTTATTTATATTATTATATATAATAGTTGACTCATTTTTGTTGTTGCTATATATTCCTATCACATTTAACTACTCCACTGTTAATGGACAATTTGATTGTACCTAGTTTTTATCCACAACAAAGCTACTATGTACACTGCTACATCATTTGGTGGATACCTGTACTCCTTTCTCATAGGTGTACAGTATTCCTAGGCAAGGAATTACTGGTCAGAGACTACACATGTTGAACTTCAGTAGATATAACCATTTTTCCAAGGTGTCTACCTAGTTGGGAATACACTCAGTTAAATGATCTCGGAGACAGATTGTTTAGTACTTTCAAATATTAGGAAAAGTACACACAACCTTTATCAAAAAATCATCTCACTGTGTAGTGATTATGTCCAATGAGCAACAATTACACTCAAAGACCTTCAATATTGTAATAAAGAGTTAAATCAAAGTCTAAAGCAGACATGCCACAGTCAGCCTGACTTGAGGCAGAAGATGAAACAAATGAGACTATCTCTCAGAGGCCTGGTTCTAGAAGAAAAGGCAACCTTGACTTAGGCCAGTCCTAGGAGTAGGGAAACCACCAAATTGTTCTGTTTTGAAAAGGGTCAGAAAGGCCTCTAAGCATTTGGTTCCTGGAAATATAGGATTACCTGATTATCCCTATTCATAGCACTGAAATCCTTTAATCTCAAAGAGCCTTTAACAAGAGTACTGACATTAATCAACTCTAAGAAAAGGGCTTTGCGCACAGGTTTACATTTGCTGGCAAGTATAGTTGACCCTTGAACAATACAGTGGTCAGGGGCATCAAATATCATGCAGTTAAAAAAATCTCCATGTAACTTTTGACTCTCCCAAAATTTAATTACTAAGAGCTTACTGTTGACCAGAAGCCTTATCAATAGAAGAAAGTATTTATGTTATGTGTATTATATTCAGTGAAACATATCGTCTACATTTAAATTTCTTAACTTCACAGGAGCTTTAAAACTACAATTACAGTGTTCACACTTTTTCTGCCATTTAAAATGCACTATTTTCCCCCTTCTCACCCTTGTTCCTTCATGTTATATGTCAGACTGAAAAAAAAAATCTTTCTCTTTGTATCTACCTACAAGTATGATATAGCCATTTCCTGTTAATGGCAGCCAAACTGAACACTGACAAAGCTACAGTATGTGAGTAATAATCTCAAATGTCTTCATTTCTCAGGTTATTAGCAAACATCATTAATATGTAGCTCATTTCATCTGTTCGGGGTTACTTATTATACTGCCACTTCTTAGCCATCCTCTCATACCAGCTGTTAAATGTGTGAGCTGGCATGAGTTATTTAGAATGTCATAAAGCACACATGAAAGGAACATACAGACAGCAATCTAAAAATGCTGTTTTTGTATTTGTTTAAGTATCTAGGCTTGTGGTTGACTATGCTATGTTGTTGGTGAGTTCTTCAAAATATAATAATTAAACATATATTTAGTGAATGGTCTAACCTGTAATGGACTAACCAAATTAAACATTAGCTTTGCCACTTTTGGGGCAACTTCTACAATTTTACAAGTTTATTTTAATGTTTTACTTTTTATATTCCTTATCAAAGTGTAGATCATCTCTACATGTACCAGAATATTTTCTAAGTTCAGATGAAAAAGAACTTTAGAAACTACATATTGTACCTCACCTCATAATTTATTATGAATTGCAAGTGGGAGAGAATAAAAAACAAAAATCAAGTCAAAATATTCATTTAATACCTCATAGACAATATTTAAAGGATTTATTCTATTATTGGGGTGGTACTGAGAATTGGAATGTAGTTTTATATTGTCTCCATGATCTCTGCTTAGTTTGGGAAAACAGACAAATCACTACTATGATGAGTTGATGAGTGCAAAACTGTAAGTACATACAAAATACATGGGGAAAAATGGAAACCATACTCTACATTTTATGGGAGGGAAGATAAAAGAAGCTCTACAAAAAAAGAGTAAAAGCCCATTTCCCCAGACTTTATAGGATGAATGGCTTTCACTACAAGAGGACAGACTTTGCAGGTAGAATACATGCCTCTCAAAGGGCACAGTATTGGCAAGGATATAAAGACAAAAAAAACCGCATGATGCATTTCAAGTCCTGATAGGAGACTGGAGTATTTAGAGCAAGGCAATGGGAGACAACACTGTAGATGCTGATCAGGACAAGTGAGTCTTTTTCATACTGTAGAATTTGAACATCATCTTACAAGTAATAAGGAGGTACTGGAAAAGCCTAAGTTGGTTAGTAATGTGATCATTGTTGTGCTTTTTTTAGAAAGCTCTGATAGGAAATGAGACTGGTATGGGATAAGGATCAATGGAGGGAAGCCAGCTAAGGTATTAATGGAAATGAAATACTGAGAACTTCTACTAAGAGAGTAGAGTCAGTTATCCCATCACTGGCTACAAGATACATCAAAGAACAGTTAACTAGACTGTGAGAAACTCCCTGGCTGAGACAACAGTCTAAAGGAATGAGCCTACAATAGGAGAAAGTTCTTGCTTGGGAGCTTTTGTTACCTAAAGAACAGCCTCTGAAATTAAACGTCTTTTAATAGGCACTAGGAGCTAGAAGGATCCAGGTTAGAGACCAGGGCCTGACATAGTTGGAACCCAGCTTACCAGTCACTTTCCCTTTGGCCCATCTTACACTAGGACTTCAAAGAGCTAACACCTATAGCTACAAATAAACCACAGTTAAGTAAGATCTATTAAGAAGCCAGCTTTGAGACTTCTAGATCATTCACCAAAAGTCTGCATATCTTGTAAACTAAATTATGATTATCCTAGATTACTAGATCCCCAGAGTAAACAAAACTATATTAAGAGAATAATTATAACATTATCCAAGCATAGATGATTTCTAGAAATAATTTTTCAAATAGATCCACTGATTTTTATATGAATCTTCAGGCCAAATGTGTTTCAGAATTCAGAAGATTTTATATTTTAGGAAGCTATAAGACGTGTACGCTGTATATCATATCACCAGTGGGATGTACAGTGGTATCCCTTGCCAAGCTGAAGTAAAATGTTATAACACACTAAGTAGGATAGGATACATAGACCCATGTCAATTCACAGCAGGTTTGGCCAACAAATGAATCATGAAAAAAAAATTTAGTTGTCTGAACTTTTCAATTTTAAAATGGTAGAAAAAGGACTGTAATTCTGCATAATGTTCAGCAGACAAAGATAAATATACCTCTGAGAAACAAGAAATGAACACAAATAAGTAAAACCAACAACTAACAAAATCATATTAGCAGAGATATTACCATAAATATTATGTACAAATTACAAGGTCAAGTTTTTATAATTACATAGTTAATAGTATATAGGGCAAGAAAATTCAAACTTAAAAATTTAATTATGAGGTCTATATACTGCAAATTATAGTTTACATAAAAATATAACAAATTTACATAATGCAAGTGACTTAAAGTATTGGTGAGCAGGTTTAAGTCTTTAGTGGTCTAGTGTAATGGGCAGTGACTTTTAGCACAACATTTTAAGATAGACAAGCCTCAAAATGTGTCTTGAGAAACATCCTGGAGGGATTGTAAAGAGTTAACTTTGCAGTTCTGACTTTGTCTTGGAATTCTTCTCCTTGCCTGAATTGTTAAAGTATATATATCATTATGGCCAGAGCCTAACCTGGTCACATGGTGCAAGGTAAACAACTATGGCGAGCCCTAGACATTCCAATCTATTACCATGGAAACCAAAAATGTATATAAGGTGAGAACAAAGGCAGTTAAGTGCCACATTCTCTGGTCGGGAATGGGGGGCAATGACCGGTCCAAATTGATTCTAAATTAAAATTAATTAAAATTCCATTTGTTCTGAATGAGTTTTGGATCCCCTGCGGCGTTTGACACGATTTCTGATTTTTGCCGCAACACCAGTAGTAAGAAATAGTATTCTTAAAGTACAAAATCCTTGATATTGAGTACCAAGATGGTGGACAGATAAGAAGCAGAAAAAACGCCTCTCTGAGAGTTGCTGTCCAGACGCTGGAATATAGCACTGTGAGGAAGACAAAGAGAAAGGAAATGGGTACCCTGGACCCAGGGAAGATCAGAAGCAGGAACTGAAGTCCACGGAGAGAGTGAAGAGAGAAACTTCAATGAAGAGGAAGGAGGTAGCTGGCACTACCTTCTTCCTGAGATGGGACTCACTACGCAAGAGGAGCGATTCAAACTTGTGGATACACCGTGATTGCTGACAAACCCAGAGGCCTCCAAAGAGAGATGCAGCAGTTGGGAGCGGTAGACATAAAAGTCTGCACTAGGTGGTAGTGAGGGCTTAAGTACTCCCACGTGAGAGAGCAACTGGTTAGGAGAGGGGCCTACTGAGCTCAGAACTCAGAGGAGCTGCAGTCTCCAGTTAGCAGTTCCCAGCTGTCCTCAGGCCCATGGAAGGTGCACTCACAGCTGTGAGCCAAATGAATCTGGTCTTGGCCAGAAGGTGCAGGCTCACTGAGATGATCCACTACCCTGCCAAAAAGCTACTGTTGGCTGGCTGGGATAAACCAATGCAGATCAGGACTTTGTCTCCACACCTTGTCTACCAGTGACAGCAGACAAGTACCTAGAAGAGAACTTCTTTTTCTTTTTCTCTCTCTTTCTTGTTTGTTTTTGGTTGTTCTGTTGTTGTGGTTTTATTTTTGGTTTTTCTTTCTTCTTCTTCATTGTTTGATCTCATTTCTATATGAGTGTGAATGTGGTTTCTAGCCTCTTTCTGGTTGTGGTTCTGTTCTGTTCTTATCTCTTCATTCTTTCCCTCCAGTCTTCTGCACCAGTCTCCCAAAATTAGCATGACCTCCCTATGTTCTGCAGCCTAACTTCGAATCTCTTCCTTCTCTTCCACTTCTGTATTTTCTCCCTAATCCACTTTAAAGTTTAACCCCAGAGGGAAAAATTGACATATCAAGGACTTTTACACTGCATATAATTTTCTGGTTTGTTTTATATTTTGTTCTATAACCACACATCTAGTTCAGATGGTTAAAGGTGGCAAATTAGTAATACTTAGCTCAGTTTGTCATTTCCTAGGCTGTGTTTGACGCTATTGTCATTGATGACAATACCACTATACCCCAAAGTGATATAAGTGCTTTCAACAACTGTTCTTCCTGGTATTCCAAGACTGAGCCCGACTAAGAGTCACAGAAAATACTATGGCACAGTGCCAAAAACCCAGGAGCTGGGCCAAACCAGCAGCAAGTTCGTTCTCATCTCCACCAAATTCAAAAGGTAGTGTCTTACAACAGACTCAAAACCCAAAACCAGCTACAACCTCGAAGATACCCAGGAGCAGTAGTCACTTCCTAAGAGTTCTACATACTGGCAATGAAGCAACCCACCATAGGTACTTTATAAGCATCACCCCAGGAATTAAACTAAAATAAGAAAAGGAAATAAGAAGACACTTAAATAAGATGCAACCCCAGACATCCAATTAACCAAAGGCAAACCCAGGGAACAATGAGGTAGGACAATCCAAAAGCCATCTACCTGGCCTCTCTGAAGTGGTAACAACAAGAAAATTGAATGAGGCTCTAGAAAACATCAAATCAGGCCAGGTGTAGTGGTGTACGCCTATAATCCCAGCACTTGGGTGTCTGAGGCAGGAGGATCATTGCAAGTTTGAGGCCAGCTCTTGCTACAGAGTGAGCTCAAGGCCAGCCTGAACTGCATAGCAAGACCCCGTCTTAAAAAGACAAAAAACAAAACAACTAAAAAACTCTTAAAAGAAAAAGAAAAAAAAATCAAATCAGAATTTCTCAGATAACTGCAGCGATAGTGACCACAATGAAAACCATACTTTCTGACTCTAGAGCAGATAGACAAAAAATAGAGGAGCTTAAGAAAATTATGGAAAACAACACAAATGTCCATCAGCTGAGGAAAGGATAAAAAGATGGGCTATTTTTATACAATGGAGCATCACTCAGCTATAAAAATAGATAAACTTGAGGCTTTTATAGGTAAATGGATGCAACTAGAGACCATACTCATAAGTGAAATAAATCAAGATCCACATGTGTAAACATCATATTGTCTCCCTAAGTGTAAGAACTTGAAAGAGTAAATAAAACTCAAAAGGTACAATAGATATTGTTGCAGGGAAAGAAACTGCTCAAAGGAAAGGAACAATTGGGATGAGGGAAAGGAGAAAAGAAAGAAAGAAGACAGTGACTATATACATATAAATACACACACACACACACACACACACACACAAGGACAGCTGAAATAATTATATTGCTTATGTCTATTAGTTTAATGAAAGGAACATTTAAGCATTACCTATTTATTGTTTCTTTTTTCTTCTTGACCAATTTTACATGCTTGTATCTGATAATGTGAACAACTAATTTGAAGACAACAAAGTGCAATATAACAACCACTGTTGATTCCTATCATTGTTTTGAAATCCTTTGTTTTTATTGTTTTGTGCTGTTTTGTTTTTGTCTTTATTGTTGTTGTTATTTTTTATTCTCTTTAAAATATAAAAAAGAAAGAAAATTGTGGAAGCCATGAATGTTCAGGATAGGAAAGAAAGGGAATCCATAAGGCAGAGTCAAGCTGATACTCAGGAGAATAAAAACTCCATTAAAAGTATCCACAACAGATTAAGTCAATGTGAGGACACGATCTCAGCTATAGACACACTTTCAGTTAGCAATCATGAAAAGAAATATTTCTTAAAAATAGCAAGTGACTACAACAAATCAAAACAGAAGCTGCTATATGAGGTAAAGAAGAATAACTTAAGACTGACAGGAGTCAATGTAAAAGCAGGAGTTAGACAAATGATATGAAAAAACTGTTCACAGATGTCATGGCAGAAAAACTCCCTGGTAAAGGAAAAAGAACATACAATTGAGTGAGGAATGTCAAACTCCAATCAGCCATTATAAAAAAAAAAATCATTGTCAACAGATATATCATAGTCAACATTCCAGAAATTCACAAGAGTAGAATCTCAAAAGCTATTAGGGAAAAGAAACAAATTGCCTATCCAGGAAGGCCCATCAGAATCGCAGCTGACTTCTCAGCACAAACCCTTAAGTCAGGGAGAGCCTGCGTGAAGTATTTCAAGCTTGAAAGGAAAACAAACGACAAGCCAGATTAATGTATCTCACAAAACTATCTTTCAAAACTGTTAGAGAAATAAGATATATCCATGACAAAGAACATCTGAGAAAATTTAAGACCACCAAACCAGCACTCCAAAAACCAGTCTTCTAGAAAGATATTCTAGAAACAACAAGGACTACAACTCCATAAACACCCATAGAAGGAATCTACCAGGAAAGGCTAAAAATTAAACGGAGAGGGGAAAGAAAGGAGCTAACAATAGGAAAATACCATGACAAGGATAAGTCAACACATATCAGTTATAACCATCAATGTTAATGGGCTCAATTCACCAATCAAAAGACACAGACTGGCAGAAATGATCAAGAAGCAAGACCCAACAATATGCTGCATACAAGAAACGCATTTAATTTTTAAAAAATCATAGACTTAAAGTCAAAGTATGGAAAACAATACTTCATTCAACAGAAACTGAGAAAAAAAGCAGGAGTAGCTATTCTATTTGCAGACAAAGTTGATTTCAAGCCAAGACTAATTAAAAGAGTTAAAGAAGGTCACTACATCCGTATAAGGGGAAACGTCCAATAGGAAGAGATAATAATATATATGCAACAAATACCAGTGCACCCAACTATATAAAACAAACATTAATGGGCTTAAAAAATCAAATAAGCACTAATACAATTATATATGGGAGGATCTCAATATCCCACTGTCATGAAAAGACAGACCAACCAGACAAAGAAATCAACAATGAAATATTAGAATTGAACCAAGCTTTTGACCAAATGGATTTAGTAGATATCTACAGAATGTTCCACCCTACAACATCAGAATGCACTTTTTCCTCAGCTGCACATGGGATGGTCTCCAAAATAGACCATATACTAGCTCAGAGAACATGCTTATGTAAATATAAAGGAAATGAAATTATCCCATGCATATTATCAGACCATAGTGCAATGAACTCGGAAATCTATGGCAAAAGAAACCTGAAGAACTTCATGAACACATGGAAATTAAATAGTACCCTCCTGAAAAACCCATAGGTCACAGATGAAATTAAAGAAGAAATTAGACAGTTTTTACAATTTAATGGTATCAACAATAAAGCATACTGGAACTTATGGGACACAATGGAAGCAGTCCTTAGAGGGAAATTTATAGCAGTGAATACCTATCCAGAAAACAGAGCAAGTACAAATAAACAACTTCATGGTGAACCTCAAATTTCTGTTAAAAAGCAGGCTAAGCCAAGAGCTTGTACAAGGGAAGAAATTATAAAGATCAGAGCAGAATTTAATGCATTGGAGACTGAAAAAACAATACAAAGAATCAATGAATCAAAGAGTTGGTTCTTTGAAAGATGAAATAAAATCAACAAACCCTTATCCAACCTTATCAAAAAGAAAGACTCAAATCCATACAATTAGGAATGAAAAGGATGAAATCACAACAGACACTGCAGAAATCCAGTTTATTCTTACTTTGAAAACTTGTATTTTAATAAGATGGAAAATGCAAAAGAAATGAACAGACTCCTAAATACACATGAATTACCAAAGCTGAATCAAGAAGATATAAAAATCCTATATAAACAAATAATCTATGAAACTGAAGAGGTAATAAGGTGTATGGTTGATGTCTGTGGTTTATTGAGAGGAACAGTCAATGCTTAAAATTTTCTTTCTTTTTTGACCAATTTTGCATGCTTGAATCTGGTCATCAGAACGACTGATCTGAAAACAATATGCAGTACAAAAACCATTGTTGAGCATACCATCTGGTATGGTGAAGCTTGGCATCATTTTCAATGTTTTTTTAAAATTACTTTTTAATACTTGTTACTGTCTTTGATTGTTTGATCAGTCTTACATTCTTACATCTGGTGGGCTGAGCAACTTCACTGAAGATACAACAGTATGTAATGTAGCACCCATTGTTAATTCCTATCATTAGACTTTAGTGCCAGGGTAGTAGATTTATATACTTAACATGATATGGAATCCAAAAATTTATTCAAGTCTTTTGAATTATACTGATAGAATGATAGGAATAGTATGAAAACACACTTGCTGTATATAAGAATGGTGTTAGATGCCAACATCCCCCAGAAGTCTCATTATACTGAAGGATTGGTCCCCAAAGCAGCAGTGTTCAGAAGTGGGCTTTTGGAAAGTGACTGGTGATCCTAAGGGCTATAACTTCATCAGTGAATTGATTTATTAATGGAATCTTTATTGAGAGGTATTGAGAGGTGATGGACACACCGAAGTTATGGTCTAACTGAAACGGTGGGTCCTGAGGGCATAACTTTATCCCAGTCCTTTCCTCCCTGGCTTTTTCTCCCCACCACTTCTTTCACCCCTCTCCTTCTCCTTTCTGGTTGCCATGAGGTGAGCAGTTTTCCTTAGTCACGGCCTTTCATGGCTTTTCATCAGGATGTTTGTTCTTCACAACAATCCTAAAAGCAATGGAGCCAGCTGACTATGAACTGAAAGCTCTGAAGCTATGAATCAAAATAGACCTTTCCTCTTTTAAACTGTTATGCTGGGTATTCTGTCACGGGCAGGGAGAGTGGGGAGCTAACACAAACAGTATGACTAGAAGAAAAACTGTCAGTACCTTGTATTCTTTTACAATCCTAATAGTAGCCTTGGGATAATGGGTTCCAGGTCTTTAATTCAGAGTTCATCATAATTAGCTTTTGTTTGTTTTCTGATCATACAAGCATCACATTTGAAAGACAGATTTAAAAACTAATGTGTTGAGTAATTTTGTTTAGTCCAATGTTGTAAAAAAATAATAACTGGATAGTGAGCATCTTATATATTGTCACAGCACTCTATGAGGTAGGTTGTATAAATAAAATAAATCACACACAAAGCCATAAGTACCAGAGCAATAGTTTTTAAGAGGTAAAGCAATATTTAGCAAGAGTTAGAGTAACAATTCAAACACAAGCTTAGAAACTTGTAACCCTTGTATTAATTCATATTGTACATTCGTGGAAATATCACAACTAGCTATTCAAATGCAGTTATTTAAATAGTAAATGTTTAATGGACCTCTACTATGGGGAAAATACTATACTGACTGCTAGCAAATTAGAAGTGGTCTGAATTGTAGGATAGAATAAAAGCTTTAAAGTCAGAGAAAGATGAAATCTAGCTAGTCCCCATCACATCTTTCTATCTGATTGCTATTATACACATCACTCAGTGTCTTTCAGCTTTAATTTACAAATAAAATGGGACTACCATACAATGGAAAGGCATTACATGTGTGTACCTGTACTTAGGAGAATGGGAGCAATAACTTAGGGTTTAAAGTAAATAAAGCAAAAATTTAATACACTTGGCCCTTCCTATCTGCAAATTCAAACAACTAAGCCCCAAAAATGCAGTGAGATCAATGATGGTTGCATCTGTAAGTGCTCTAGAGTTGATTTAAAGTATTTAGGGAGGTGTTCGTAGGTTATATATAAATACTACAACATTTAATATGGTAACTTGAATAACCAAGGATTCTAAAGAGAGTCCTACAACCAATCTCTCATGGATATTTAAGGAAAATTTCAGTTGAAATTATCATTGAAAATTCTTAAAATCATTCAAACTACAATTTAAAAGGTACTATCTCTGACAGGATTCTACATAATTATTCTGAATTGTCATTGTTTGAACACAACAGGTTTGGCAGCAAAAACAGCTGGGTATGCTGAACCAAAATTATCTACATTTAAACCTTGAACTTTTTTTTAAATAATTGATTATAATAAATTAAAATCTCACATAAGTATAAAGCAATTTAACTTCTTAGATACAAGGAAACATTCCCACCCTTACTCCACCATCCCTCACTGCTAAAAATTACCCGAACTAGTGATTCTAGCAAGTTACAGGAAGTGGTCTGATTTTTGTTTCATGTCCATATACCTCTCCCACCTGTTTCACACTTCGATACCTCTCAAAAAAGACATTTACGTTTACGTAGGGAAACAACGTATCATCTACCTGTGCTAATAACTCCTAAGAAGTGGGTGGGAGGAAAGAACAAAAACAAATTTTAAAAGGAAAACTTTGAAAAAATAAAAGTTAAAGAATTTGCAAATGGAATTTTTACAAAATGTAATACCATGAAATCACACCCTCAGCTTTTCAACAGTGCTGCTTATTTTATTTTTATTCCTTTCAATAAAAAACCACTCATTAAGTTATAAACAGAAGTAGTTTATTTTCCAGTTATAGGGCTTTTCCAACAAGTAAATTTCTAATCAAGAAAAGGGCAGAAAAGTGATATTACTGGTATTTCATGTGGTACTTAACATTTACATAATAATATAACCTGTGCTTATCCTGTGAACCACTTTAAAGAGCACTGTATTGCTCGCAGATGGGGTTAAAACATAGTGGACAATGGCCTAGTGTGGTGGAAGATGTCTGTAATCCCAGCTACTTAGGAGGCTGACGCAGGAGGACCATGGGCTCAAGTTCAGCCTGGGCAACTGAATGAGATCTTGTCTCAAAATAAAAAAATTTTAAAAAGATCTAGGAAGGTAGCTTGGTAGAAGAGTACTTGCCTAGCATGCATGAAGGCCAGTAACACACACACACACACACACACACACACACACACACACACACACATATTATCACTGTATGTGAGGGTGAATCAATACATTGCCAAAGGAAACCAAACTGATTGATCTGACATTGCAGAAAAACCTAAAATTGCTGGGATGTATTCTCTCAAATGTGATCCAGATTCAAATACTGTCTTCTATTACTTCCTGTTTAGCTATAGAAAGTTGATCTTACTAAGGACCTCTATTCCTTTAAAAAAAAGTTTCCCTAATTCTCCAGTTGTGACTCAGTCTGGTTTAGCCTATCTGCCTTCTGCCAGGGATCAGCTTCTCTGTGGGAACTAAAAATGTGCACATACCCAAGAAGTGATGCAAGAATCTGTACTTTCCAGAGTCAGTGCCAGAATCCTAGGCCTTTAGACTTCTGTACTTCTCTCTCCTAAACCAGTCATTAGGAGATGGAATGCAAACTAAGAGTTGTATAGCCTCTGAGAGGGAATACTACAGCTTTATACATTTATTTGCCTACTTGGATACACATTAAAAGTGGAAGACTATAGGCCTCTAAACATTTTCTTCTTTTGTAGATTCACTTTCAGCTTTGGAAGCCTAAACTGTCCATTTATTAGTGGGTCAATATTATATACAACTACTGTTTTTATTAAAGAAAATATTAAATCTACTTCATATTGCTATAAATCAGCCATATATAATGGCTGTGCTTACAACAAACTACATTAGAAGAAACAAAATTTCAGAAGCATGCCATATTTTAACATATTTAGTTTTAAAATAGCTTATATACATTTTTTAAATCTTTGTATTTCTACCTAATGCATTTTATTTTGTATTTTAATTTTAGGCATTTCTAACTTAAAAAACTATAATCTCATGCTGAAGTTCCACTATATTCTCCAAGGTGCGTAGCAGAGTACACTATGTGGTATCTTCCAAAACTTACATAAATAAATCAAGTAGTCTGACAGGATACCAAATCTTTGTGTTTGAAAGGACAGAAAGAAAAAAAAAGATAATACAGAATAGAGAACCTTAAACTCTTGGGGCATTAGTTATCAACTCCCATTCCCACCCTTACTCCCTCATCCCTCACAGCTAAAAATTACCTGAACAAGTGATTCTGGCAAGTTACCTTAAGTGGTCTGAGTTTTGTTCTGCATCCATATACAGATCTCTGCCACCCCAGTTTCACACTTAGAAAATATGTGTATGTTTTTGTCAAGGGTTCTATTTATAAGATTTTATTTGTTTAGTCTAACTTTTGAGAGCAATAAATTACCATTGTCTCTTTCTGCAAAATGTTCTATCTTATAACATATGTGTTGATATTAAAACCTCAGGATCTTGCTGCAATTTATTCATTTAGGATCAGAAATGTTTCGGACTTGGAATTTTTTCAGATTTTGAAATATTTGCATAGATTTTACTGCTTGAGCATCCCTAATCTGAAAATGGAAATCTGAAATGCTGAAACACTTTTGGAGCATTGCAGATTTCAGATTTTCAGATTAGGAATGCTCAAGTAATATGTACTATAAAAAATACAGAGAGATACAAATTTGACTAGAATAAGGTGAAAAATATGTGCACATACTTTTAATATGAACCTCAGGGAGTTATCCCTCAAGGATACACATTCCACACTTTTGACACAGTTGGTATAGATTATATTCACAGACAGGAGATTTGACACTGGTAATGGTTCAACTATTCATTTATAGTGAGACTTTGGGGCTGTGGACATAGTCACCTCATTTATAAATTATATAATAATTCTAATATGCAGTGTAAGATAAATATGATCTCTGTTGAAAATAGAGCTCTTAAGGCCTCCAGTAAAATGAATTAATTAAATTCTTGATACCATTAAGCATGACCTTAACACCAATGACTCAGAATGAATTCTATGGGCTCTATTTGGTCTTTCCTTCTATCTGGTACTTTACTTATATTCATAAAAGGACAGATAAATACCAGTGATTTTATCCACTTCCACAAGGTCCTTGCTATGGTTGATACATTGTGTCAACTTGGGGAGTCTAGAGGTTTGGCTGAGTGACTCAGCAGGAAGCCAGGGTGCTTACTTTGTACACATCCCAAGCCTGTGGAAGAGGAGGGCATGGAGATTGTGTGAGAGATTCATGCCCCCTGGATGGGGGTAGCTTGTTTACAATGTAAGGGAAGAAAAGAGGCTGCTTGCTGCCATTCCTCCCTTTTCCTGATTGTTTTGTTGTGTTCTGCTGCCATGAACGTTTGCCATTTGCCCTCTGCCATGTGCCACTCTGCCGCTGAACCAGCCAAGTATGGACTGAAACCTCCACAAACTGTAAGCTAAATAAAACCTTTCCTTTCTTCATTTTGGATGTTGGATATTTTGTCTCAGCAATGAGAGAAAAGTAACCAAGACAGTCCTCTAACCCTATTTTCAAAATGACCCCACTAACAGAGTGTGTTAGACAGATTTCCACTGTCATGACAAATATCTCAAGTAACTTAAAAGCAGAAAAGGTTGATTTTGATACATAGTTTCTGAAGCTTCAGCCCATGGGTACTTTGGGTCATGCTGCTCTGGCCCTGTGGCAGCAGTTTGTCCCGGTGCGAGTGCCCGGGAGAGGTGATGCTCACTCTTATCATGGCAGCTAGGAAGCAGAGAGAGAGGAAGGGTCAGGGATTCCAACATCCCCTTCAAGGGAACACCCCCAATGACCTCAATTCCTACAAGTAGGCCCCACCTCCTAAAGATTCCACTGTCTCCCGGTAGTGTCACAGGCTGGGGACCAAGCTTTGAGCACATGGACCCTGAGAGGCACTTATCCAAACCATAGTGTGGAACAATAATTATTTATTATATTTTCACATGACAAGCAATTTTTATTAAAAATATTTATGGGATATATAGCAGAGAACATAAGAATTATTGGTACTTCTCAAAGTTCTTTATTTTATGCTGTAATGATGTGGCCATAAAATAGTAGTTTGGGAGAGTATTATCAATTCTTTACAAGTAGTAACTTATAGTTAATAATGATACAGTTGGTATTTATGTGATCACTCAAGACGTTACAAAGGAAACATAAATCAACACTTAAAGAGGTCATGATAATTGTTACGGTTTTCTCTGTATCTTGTATGCTTCTAAACACCCTGTAGGTCTAAATTTTATAACTGGTGCTAGTTGATGAAGGTGTTTTCTAAAGGAATATATATTAACAATTCTGAAACCACTGTACATGTTACAATTGCTCAATTAAGTAAATGCGTTTTCGCTGGTGTAGGCCAGGACTCTTATTTGGGAATGAGAGTTTACAGAAAAGTCAGAAGGGGAGGATGATCTATATGGTAACGGATTACAGTTGGAGACAGTATGAACTTACGCTGAGCTTACACAAACGCAGACGGTTACATATAAAAATATTTACTAATATGTGCACACAAGTCAGTACAGACGTCTATTTGCTTGCTCTTCCAGGTCAGAGTGTCTAGAAGTAACAATGCTCCAGTATAAACAAGCATATCTAGTGCCCAGATCTTCATTTCTAACGTCATTTTCCAGTTAAAGGAATCAGAACTCTTCGGAGAAATTGATGATTCTAGAACTGAGGCAGGAAATTATAAGATATGCCTGGAGTGCTCACTTCAGCATCACATACACTAAAACTGGAACAACACAGAGAATGTGGCTCCTACGCATGGATTACATGCAAATTCTTAAAACGTGATTTTTTTAGAAGAAAGGATTTTGAAAGACTTTACCACATAGAAGTGATTATTATTTGAGGAGATTAATATGTTCAATATGAATCAAGTATTATGCAGTATATACAGACATTGAAACATGGCATGGTACCCCACAAATACATACAAGTTTTATGTTCTGTGTGTCAGCTAAAAATAAATGTAAGATTTTCTTTAACATCCTTTAACATCTTGTAGTGGCAGAAGGTAAGGACATATTCAAACAAAAGCACAATGAAGGTGTACGTCAAAGGTACAGGGACCCAACTGGAAGAGTATCCAATGGCTAAAGCTAGCACAGTCCAACTACCAAAATATATAAAAGTACTCCTGGATAATACCGCGAAGTAAGAAATAAACATCTATATGCCCACAGTGAAAGACAAATAAATAAGTAAATAAATATTGGGGTGAGGCAGACAAACGTCCTGTGCAGAACAATTTCAAGTAACTTCTGTAGCTGCTCCACCATCATGGAGGCGGAGCAAACACTCAAGTGTGCTGAGCACAGTGATTTTGTTGGGGGGAATTAGGTAAAAATTAGGGAAATATGGAGAAAGAATAAACCAGTTAATAACAAATAATACTGGTTCATTAATTTTAGTGAATGTACCATATTAATGAAATTATAAGAATAGCAAAACTGGGTGTGGTTAGTGTAAGAATATCTGCTACATCTTGATAACTTTTCTACATATCTAAAATTACCCTATGATTTAACGCTAACTTTTTATAAATCATGAAAGATTAGAAACACAAGAAGCTGGTTCCTTAAAAAGATTAATAAGCTGAAAAACCACTTGCCAAATAAATGAAGAAAGAGACATAAATTACCATTATCATACATGAAATGAGAACATCACTACAGATTTTATAGACACTGAAAAAGGATAAGGAAGTATCATGAATAGCATTACATCACTAAATTCAAAAACTTAAAAGGAAGGTGTACCCATTTATTCAGTATAAAAACTAGGAAAGAAGATTAAATGTCAGTGGTTTCTTTCCTAAAACTAACTCAACTAATGCCTTGAGCTATAAACTATGCTTATTTGTATACAATGTAAATTATATTTCTTTTTTTATCAAGTCATTTTGCAGGGTTGCTTTGTATTTTATGCACAAACATTTTAGGCTATTGTACCTGAAAAGCTACTTTAAAATTTTGGTTAGGGTAGCAATGTTACCTTCCTTTCCTCTTCCATAATATTAGATAACTTTGCAAAAATAGGAAAACAATCATTTCCAAAATTAATAATGGATTCACTTTCTTATATTCTTGTTTCGTAGCACACCTTCGACTTTGTAGGCATTGAAGGAAGCTAAATACAATTATGACTACTCAAAACACTTAAGTTAAAAATATATGGATTTTATGAATGGAAAAATGTTTAATGTGTAGCCTTATATGTCAAAGTCACATAAAACAATAGGATTTTACTTCAGATTAGGGCATCCAGATTAATAAATACTTTATATATCAAACTGAAGAATTCCAGTGAATATCTAGATGTGCTCCCTCTTGTTATTTATAACAAGAATTCTATAAATGCTGAATACATAATAGCACACTTGGCTTTTTTCACCCTCAGAAAATGATAGTTATTTTCTGTTTCATATGTATAAGAAAATGTTATTACCTACATTAGCTACATTGTTGGACTGTTTTTTGTGTGCCCTGATGTGGTCATTATTTATGTGAAAAAGGTAGGAAGAACAGATATTAGTTTCAGGAAGCTTGTCTGAATGCAATTCCCCTTAAGATGTGGGAACCATTCTTATAACTTCTGTATATGGAGTGTCCTCTTGAGAAAGACAAAAACACAATAGACTGCGCCTATTTTGATAAAA
This sequence comes from Dinomys branickii, assembly GCA_004027595.1. Taxonomy (NCBI): domain Eukaryota; kingdom Metazoa; phylum Chordata; class Mammalia; order Rodentia; family Dinomyidae; genus Dinomys; species Dinomys branickii. The sequence goes on from PVLD010009592.1 coordinate 37,226, forward strand.
ACTGAGTTATCACTCTAATAAGACCCTTTGTTTTCCTCCCTCCATCTCTAAAATGGTTCAATCAGTTACTTTCAACTTCTAACCACAAAGTTTCCTCTCTCCTCCCTCACTTCCCTCGCTGTGTCCTCTCTCTTTTCTCATACCTTTCTCTGTCTCTTCCAGCAATTTCTGTCCTCCATAGAGGCAGACTTTGCTATTTTTGTATCCAGTAAAAAAAAAAAAAAAAAAAAAAGGAATGCTGTAGAAAAAGCAGTCATTAAACTGATATGTGTGTGAATTCTGACTTTATCACAAAGGAAAAATTACATTCTTATGAGCCTTAGCCAGTGACAGATAACTGGCCATAGAGTCAATGTGTCCATCTCTTCCTGAGTCCCTTTCACAGATTTTATATTGGTATTTTAAAATTAGCCATGATGGCAGGACCATTTACACTACAGAAATAAGCAAATGCTACAAATCAAGAATCTGTCTTTACACAAAGAACCACTTATTAAACACTCACTAACACATCACTGGCTTCACTGTCCACTTCTCTCAAATAAGGCTAATAAGATAACTCCTGAGAATATGTTTTAAAAATTTCAAATATCAGTAAAACACTTAACAAAGCACTAGACACACAAAGGGTGTGTGGTATGTGGGTTGGCAGCAACACTATTATGGCATTGCAAATGCGGTTTGGTTACAAAAAGTTAAGCATAAAAAGTCTGACAAGGAATGAAATAGAGGGCAGAAGGAAAATATTCTAGTCTGAGGGAACAGGGAAAGGCCCTATGGAATGAGAAAGGTGATATGATAGAAAAACTGCAATAAAGTGAAAGTATACGGCAGCAGATTAGCTCTATGCTTGCAGTGGTGCTGGATCCTTTAGCATTTATACATGAAAGAATTAGGTCAGTGTTCCGTAACAGTACAGTGTTTCATAATTTTTTGTATTTTCTTTGATTTTTCAGGTTCCCTTTAATGATGACTTCTGTTCAAGTTGTCAGTCATATCCTATAAATGCCAACTTTCTGACAAGACCTATAAGGAAGTACTATATGAAGGAAGTCAAAGATAATATAGTACAGTAATATCCCCTTGTTCACAGTTTCAGGCACTGTACCTACAATTGAGTATGGTCTGAGAACATAAAATGACAATATCCAGAAATAAGCAGTTTTTAAGTTTTATCCCGTACGCTGTTCTGAGCAGCAGCCCATAATTCTCCTTTCTTCTCAGGATGCAAATGATTCCTTTGTCCATCATGTGCACACAGTGTAGTCTCCCTGCCAATTAGTCACTTGACATTGCAGTGTTTATATGCAACAACCCTTTATTTTACTTAATAATGGACTCCGATCACCAGAGAAGCAGCACTGGCAGTCTGGACATGGCAACAAGAAACTGGAAAGCACTTCCTTTCCATGAAGGTGAAAGTTTTTGACTTCATAAGAAAAAACAGCAAATGATATGTTAAGGTTGCTAAGATCTATGATAAAAACAAATCTATCCACAAAATTGTAAAGAAGGAAGAAATTTATGCTAGTTTTATCACTGCACCTCAAACTGTAGACAAAGTTAAGACTACAGTGCATGTAAGTGTTTAAGATGGAAAAGCTCTTAAATATAGAACTTAATGTACGTGTGGTTTCAAGCACTCACAGGGGGTGGGGGGGGCTTGGAATGTACCCCCTGAGAATCAGGGGCACTATTATAACTATACTTAAATATATATAAAGAATTTTTAGTTAGTTGACCACCAGTTCATTATTTCTTCTAACAAATATAAACCAAGATGTTGACTTCCTCTGGAAAAGAGAAATTTAAATTAAGTATGACAAAGCAATCTAAAAAATTATTCTTATATTCAACAATATTTTTCTCTGTCATTGAAATCGTACTAAAAAAGAATAGATTCTTATAAATGTTAGTGGGAAGAAATGTCGTAGCCTTCCCTAAATGAGGAAGGGAAAGCAGAGGGTGGTCCACGATCTATCTTGGACTATAATCCCTACTGCTGAAACTTGTGTTTAGTCACATCTTCTGTAATTCTTCTAAAGTTTCAGAATTTTGAGTAAAGTCCCTTGTACACAGCTTTTACATAATACACTGACTTGCAATTCTTCTTTAAAAACATCACTTGGAGGTCTCCGAAGTATCTCAAAGAAAAAAATGTTTATGAATCTGTCCAGAAAGACATTTTTCCTCCCTTCACTAAAAAATGACTGGAATGATTTTAATTTTGCCCCAAAAAGGAATATAAGGTCTCCTCATTATTACTGTTACATACACCATATAATTATTAAAATAAAGTTTTAATATTATTTGTTTTAAGTCAGTACCCATATTTCCAACTCAGACCTATATACACACTCTTTTACATTGATTTAGCCTTTGGACTGAAGTTACATTTACATCTAATGTCTAAATATTGGTCTGTTAAGAAGACCTCAAATGTCCTGTCTGTTACTGAAACAGGTCTTACAATTACCAGTGCCTCTAACACCAAACAACAACATAATAAACAATGCCGAACATAAAATTTGGAAACCATAATCACAACACATAAATGAACCCTTCAAAAAGAGCCTCAAGTTTTAGCTACAAAATGTCTGAAACTGTGGAAATGATGAGCATCAAGATTGGCAATGTTTTTTAGTCTAAAATATAATTGTGACATAAGGCACTATCTATTAATTACAAAAAGCATTTACCAGAAGTTTCAGAATTACAATGTTCTTGAACAGTTACATTAATTGTTTATATTATGGCTGTGGGACACTTCCTTGTCTACCTCTCTAGCATTACCTATATCACTACTTCTTACCCTCCAAACTCAACGTTACTCTCTCTTCAGTCTTTCTAATATACCACCTTGCTCACTGCAAAGGCCCTTCTCATTTTGTTCTCTCTGACTAGAATACTCTCCCAGCGCCCTCTCTACGTAAATCTCAGCTCACATCTCATTTCCTCATAGTATTATTGCTGCATCCCCAGTAAAGGTATTGTTCCTTTCTAATGCATTTGTTCTATTAGAAGCACATTCCTTTTCTTTACAGTACTTACCAGTTTTATTTATATACTTATTAGTCTACTTAGCTAACCTAATTGTCTATTCAACTAACCTTCAACGAAACCTTGTTTGTTTAATCTTAACCTTAACTAACCAGAACCCTCTTCATTCCTGCTCACCACTGTCCCCTCAGCATCTAGCATGGTTTCTGGTACATGGTAGGTGAATTAATAAAGGAATTACATACACAGATTACTACAAAATAAGATGCAAGATATATGAATCAACAGTAGACACAATTCAAGATATCAGCATAACTGCTGAATCCCAAGTGATATTGATCTGGATATGGTATAATCAAAATTTAAGATTATACTGAACCCTATAGACCTCACTTCAAAATGTTAACTTCCAAAGACACAATCCAGGTCCTTTTTTTTTTTGGTAAAGATGGCATGAGGATTTTCACTCTCAGGCAGTATCATACCCTAAATGTATAGTACTGTTACTCAAACTATTCATATTGTCCACTGTTCCTTTAAACAACTGAAGTAGGAATGGGGACATAGTCCAATGGGAGAGCACTTGCCCAGCATGTGCAAGGTCCTGGGCACAATCCTAAGGAATGAAATAAAATAAAGTCTATTTTTAAAATGAAGAAAATATTCAGACGGGGAATCTGAAAACAGCAACATTTATAATGGTTTTCTATATAAAACCCTGAGACCTATATCAAAGATCTCATGAGGTTTTTCTGAGAGGTATGAATATAATTTGTCAATCATAAAAGGGAGAAAGACCAAAATCACAACTAAGTAAGATCTGGAAATACTCAAATGTAAAGAATATACTGGGAGTGTTTTTTTTTAAGTATACACTAAGTAGGTAGTCATAAAAATGTCAGAAAATTGACAAATAGTGCATTTTTAAGATTTAGTGCCTTTTTAAGATAAACAGGTAACTGAATACTGTGTATCAATGCTAAAAAATAAAAATCTTCTATTATTCTCACAGTAATTACTGACCCAATAAAATACAAAAATTAAGAACTGGTCTTCATTGTTTTAAGAATCTTAAATTTTAAATTAAAAATAGTTTTGTAGTTAAAATGAATAAATTCATAGAGCCACAATGAACCCCATGACACATTTTCACAAACATTAAAATTAAACCACGGTTTCCATATATGACCCATGAAACATACAGAAACAGCACTAAGAATAACTAAAGAGGTAAGTCTGCGCAATTCATTATCCACTTCTAATGTGATGGTGTAAACTATCCCACTGACTGCTATGAAAGCAAATGTAAGTATGTAAGCAAATACCACAAATACAGAGCCCTGTCTATATTTCTACTAACCTGAAGAGCTAGCAGTGTTACTGCTGAGAACCTGCAGCTCACATTGAAGATGAAAGCCAGGCATGATGGTGCACACCTGTAGTCCAAGAACTCTGGGAAGCTGAGGCAGAAGGATTCCAAGTCCGAGTCCAACTGGGGCAATTTAGGGACTCGGTGAGACTCTGTCTAAAAATAAAGTAATAAAGATAATAATAATTGCTAGGGATAGCTCAGTGTGGAAGCAGTAAGTTCAGTGCACAGTACTGGAAAAAAATAATTCCACAGTATCAAATTTGTAAATTTTAAAACATAAAAGTGAGACTAAAGAGTATCATATGCTTAAGAGTTCTCTTATTTAGGTTACTAATGAGAACTTTCTGTGGTTCTTTTTAGGCAGGGTCTCACTATGTAGTGCAGGCTGGCCTTGAACTCACTTATGTAGTCCTGGCTGGCCTTGGACTCAGAGGCTCTTCCTGCCTCAGCTTCCCAAGTGCTGGGATTATAGGCATTACACCCAGTGAAAACTTCTAATTAAAACTTAAGACCTTCATAAAGTACTTTGTAAAAAATAAACTTGTAGAAATTAGGTTAAAGGTGTGAAAACAAAAAGATATAAGACTTTCACTAATGATATTTTTAATACCCATACATATATATCTACATGTATTATGTAGTATTTTGTCAGTTATAAAAAGCTGTACTTCCAGTCCCCTTTTTGGGTCACAGGACCTAGAAAACTATATCTAAGCTATTCTTGTATCTAATTTCAACTTTAATAAATGTGTTTGTTAAAACTGGAACAGTAATAAAGTTCAAGCACATACAGGATTTTATAAAGACCAGAACATATGCAGGTGGGTGCTTAAGGAATTTTATGCCCCTCTTGCTAACAGCAGGACGCCATCTGCTTGTGGCATGAATCAAGCTGACCCTCTGAAAATCTGGTTGTTTAGTTAACATTGAAAACATACTCTAAATCCAAAATGAAACATTATTTTTCAAATGTTCTCAACCATACTTAAAATATTGTTTTCTACTTTAAAAGCAGGAAAAGTCTGTTAGTCTAGCTTTTCCTTGTACATCTATTTAAAAAGAAAAATGTTAGTGCATACATCTAATTGAAAAACAGTATTCTCTATTAACTGAAAGATATAATTTGATTCATTACCTTGAAAAATAAGCATGTTTAAATTTTAAATTGTTTTTACCTCATACAGTACAACTATCAACAACATAAGATCACACACACACACACACAAAAAAAAAACTAAAATCACTTACTTGACTAGTTCACAGTAGTTTTAATTCCCTCATCCAGTTATTGCTTTATTTGTCTCTAACTTAAACTTCTGGGAAAGGATAAAGTTTTATAGCTAGGAATAAAGTTCACTGTGATTATGTGCTGTGTTTAAACAGAATAAAACACCAGTAACTAGTGGCTCCTGCACATTCTAATTTACTGTAAACATTATTAGAAGCCCAAAGGAAACTCTGAGAAAATACCTTGGAAGATGTTGTGTGTGGGGCTGGGGGAGTCTCTGAATCTGCCATCATTCTGAGTAAACTGGAAATGCCTTCCTCAGTATAAAGCCTTGAAAGAATTGTAATAAGACTATGGAAAATCCCTATAAATGACCAAACATTTAATTTAGACTTTAAAAGGACTGTAATTTTTTTAAAAATTAATTTAGCTGTTTCATTTGAACAGACACACCAACGGGGGAATACCTAGCCCTATGTCTTTTAAACTACATAGAACTTTTAGCCTTATCCTAGTCATACTAGGCACTGACTGTAGGCAGTCTTGGGTCATTTCACAGAAAACTTTTACCTAAAAAGTATGGCCATTTAAACAACATCTCTTCAAATTTTTAAATTAACTTAAAAATCCATTAGGTAATCACATTAATACTGTGTCACAATTATTTTATACATACATACAACCCTTGAACGAAGCATGAGTTTTAAAAATGTTGTAATTTTAATTTCAGGAAATAGAAACAAGTAACAACTGACACTGAGTAACCCCACCAAGACAAATAATCTACCAAGCGCAGCACCACCTAAGGACAAGCTTCAGTGCAATGCATGCTCTTGGGTTTTTTAAAAAGACAAACAAACATTCTGTACTCACAAAGAAAAGTGATATCAACATATTTACTGATAGTAAAACAAAAAAGGGGAAATACAGTTCTCACATACATGCACATGCGCGCGCGCGCGCGCACACACACACACACACATACACACCCATAAGTACTGTGAACTTATGCTACTTATCACTGTAATTATTGCTTGCATGATTAAAAATTAAATACATTTCCCCTAAACACTTGGGATTATTCCATTTGGAATTAACTAACATTTTTAATCACTGTAACTAGAAAAGCTATTCACCTGTATGATTGCCAAAATGGAAATAAGGTGCTACAATTGGAGTCTTGAACTCAGAAAAGTACCAATTTTTACCAACTCCTAGAAATTAGATTTGACAGTCAATAATTAGCACAGGGAATGTGACAGCGAATCTGTATATCTGTTTCATTTTCTTTTACATACAGCAGTTTCATATTTTTATTTTGAAATAGTCCCAGACTTATAGAAAAGTGGAAAATCATGTACAAAGAATTTCTGTATGTTCTTCACATATTAACCTTCATATTAATATTTTACCACAGATGCGTTCTCATTTCCCTCTTTTTTTAACAAAAACATGAAAAAGTAAAAGCCTCAGGAATAAGCTTAACAAAAGAAGTGAAAGATCTGTCCTTTGGAAATTCCACACTAAAGAACTACATAAACAGGAAGACATAGCATGTCCATGAATTAAAAGATTTATATCATTATAGTGGCAATACTCTTCAAATTGATGCAAAGATTAAACAAAATCCATATAAAACTTCCAGCTAATTTTATTTTTGCAGAAATAATTATCACAAAGCTACAATAATTAAGGCTGTGTGGTACAAATACAGGGTAGGCATATAAATCAAGCGAACAGAAATAAGTCTACACATCTATGACTAATGGATTTTGACATGGGTACCAAGATAACGTGACAGCAGTCTTTTCAACAAAGGGTATTGTAATGACAGGATAGCCACAGAAAAAGTATGAAGCTGGACCTCACGCTCACAGACCTAAATATACGTGCTATAAGGCTTTTGGAAGAAAGTACGGGCATAATTATGCATGACCTTCAAGTAAACAGTTGTTTCTTATGACACAAAAAGTAACACAATACAGGAAAAAAAATAAATTGGACTTTATCTGAATTTAAATTTAAAATTTGCATGCATCAAGAGAAAATATTAAGAAAGTGCAAATACAACCGGTAAATAGAAGAAAATATTTTCAAATCCTATACCTAATACAATTTATATATTTAGAATGTATAAATTAGCCAGTGTGGCGGCATACCCTGTAATCTAAGCTACTAGGGAGGCTGAAACAGGAGGCCAACTTGGGTAACTTACCAAGATTCTGTCTCAAAATAAATTTTAGAAAAGGACTGGGAATGCAGCTGCGCGACACAGTTCTCTTGAATGCTTGAGGCTCTGGGATTGAGTACTACAGTCACTCAGTCAATCAGTCACAAAATATTATTATCAATCAACTGTCAGAAACAAATATCCTAATTTTAAAATAGCAAAGGTTATGAAGTTATTTTTACAAAAGTACGCAATGTCTGATAAACATATGGAAAGATTTTTCTACAGTCACTCTAAAAAGATATAAAATCAAAAATCACAAGAAGACACCACTTCACACTCATCAGGACGGCTATAATGAAAAAGATGGGTAACAGCAAGTGTTAACAACTGCAGGGAAAAATTGGAATCTCACTTGTTGGCAGGAATATAAAAAGTGCATTTTGGTGGTTTCTTTTAAAAGGAAGGTAGAGACTTACCATGTGGTCCAGACAGTTAATTCCTAAACATATGCGCAAGAGAATTAAAACCATATAACAACAATAAACTTGTTCATAAACATTCCTATCAGCATTATTCATAATAGGCAAAACATAGGAAATAAGTCAAATATCTATCAAGTGAGGAATGTGGCATATTCACAAAACAGAGTAATATTCAGCCAGAAAAATGAAAAGAAGTACTGATACATGTTATTACATGGATGAACCCTGAAAACACTGTGCTAAATGAAAGAGTCCAGTCACAAAAAGGCCACATTATATGATCCCATTGATATGAAAAGCACAGAATAGGAAATTCCACAAAGACAAGTAATCCAGTGGTTGCTACGGATTTAGGAGAAAAGGAAGAATGACAGTGACTACTGACACACAAGTCTCTCTTTGGCAACATAAAAGTTTTGGAATTAGACAGTGGTGATGGCTGCACTAAATGTCCAAAATAATAAAAATCACTTAACTGTACATTATTAAAGAACGAGTTTTAACAGTATGTGAACTATATTTCAATGTTTTTAACGTATTTGAGAACTTTTTAGGTGGAAATATAAAGAAAATGGCAAGAGAGACATTTAGAGAAAACCGCACCCGTACAGAACAAAAAGGGAAAAGAGGCTGGAGAACAATGTGAGAGGACGTGGAGTTGCTTATATCAAACAGAACATCACAGTGCAGAAGTGAACTTTTAGGGAACTGATTTTGAGTGCAGAAAACACTTAACATCAGTCTCACCCAGTTCAAATTCTCTCTCTTACAGAAGACTGGTTACTACTCAATACTCTTTCTGTAATGTGGGCCAATCCTGAACATTTCTGAAAGCAACAAAGCTAACTTTCCTTCACAACGTTCCATATGTGAGACTTTTCACTGACTTGACCTTTTTTTCATTAGACAGGATTAGTGAAAGTTGACTGAATAGATTTAATATAAGTAGGACCCCTCTATTACCAACCTGATCTTAATCTCATTGCATGAATTTAGTTATTAAAAAGAAAATCTGCTCTCAACTATCTTAAAGTAATCATTTTATCACATGATTATTTTAAATCATGTTTCTTTTTTTTCCTTCGTACTAGTTCCACTCTAATTTCAAAGCCACAAAACACTTTTCCCCGAAACTGACTGGAAATTTAAAAGTTCTGATCATTCTGATTTTTGATTTAACACACTCAAGCGGTATTTTAGTGAATATATGCTAAAGAGCAAAAAAATTAAAGTTTCTTGTTTTTCAATAATTGTCTAATGATTGAGACTATTTTAGAAATGTTCAGGTAGGTATGTAAATCAATTTGTTTTGAAATACTTTCCTGCATCACTTTGTTTTTGTTTTACTTTCTAGGGCATCTGAAACTGTTAGCCTGAAAGCAGACTATCTGACCAGCTAAAAAAGTCTTGACCCTACTGTAAAGTAAGATGTGGCAGGTCTATCCCATATTGCGTGACTGGCCTAGTGAAAAAAGATAAGACAGATGGACAGACAATGTATCAATTGACATAATCTAGATGAATGATAGCCAAGAGAGACTTCATCAATATTGGTGTTACAGTGTTATCTCATGAGCAGTGTTTCTTCTATCAATGATATACACCTTAAATTAAAAAGATGAAAATATGAAGGCTATTTTCCAACAACCCTCTCTAAATTAAGTACTTTTATTTATATTTCAAATTTCAAGACATATCTTACCTTATTGGTTCCAGTACAATTGAGACCTTTTACAGACTACATGCTGTCAAGTTAGAGCTCACAAAGTAAGTACTGCAAAGTAATCTGAACTGAATGAAGCCTTAGAATCTAGATGACATCAAAAAACATTTCCATTATCATTTGTAATTGTGGGTTGTCCCTTATCCTATAACCTTAAACATATCAGAATGAGCTTGACAGGTATTAGGAAAGATTGTAAGGGAACTACTTTCCAAAGAGGAGAAAATATCAAGTAAAATTTAAGGGAGAGATTCATTTATGTATTTCCATGAAGCAACTTGGAGATTTGAATTAAAAGGAGAGAAAACATGGGAGGATCAAACTACCAGGTACTTCCAATATTTTCATAAAGATATCATGGTAATAGCAGTTCTTCCATTAACTTTTTCTTTTCTTTTTTTTTTTTTTTCCCAGTACTGGGGATCGAACTCAGGACCCTGCGCTTGCTAGGCAAGCGCTTATTCCACTGAGCTATATCCCCAGCCCCTAACTTTTTCTATAATAAGAAATACTACCTGCTATGTGCTAGCTGCTCATATAAATTATCTCATTAAATCTTCAAAATATATTATTATTTTTCCTATTTTGCAAATGACGGAAATAGGGCTTGGTCAACTATGTTGTCCAAGGATACATCTAAAGTATGACTTAATTCCAAAATCTATTTTTTCACTATAGCATGATGCTCCACCTTCTGTTCTTTTAAAGCAGTGCTGCATACTGAAAGGCCAGTAAGTCCTTGCAATGTAGACCAACAGAAACAAGGTAGTTTGGTAGCCAAGCAGTGTAACTGCCTGCCCAACTTGGCTTCTTTACTGTGGAAACCTAACAAAACAATCAACAAAGTATGTATATGGGCATATTAGGTTCATGTTCTTAAAAAATCATCAATTGAAAATCAACAGGAATGCAGAATAATACTAGTAAGGAGGCTTTTAAAAATTTCTTCTTCACATAAGATTGTAAGGTTGAAACCTGTTAACAATGAGCAAGTAAATAAAACACTGACTTTTTTAATGGTAACTCCTTTATTTTACAACTTATATGTAAACCTTGAGGCAATAATAAACTCTGCAGTAAACATTGTTTAATATGGCAATTCCTTACCATTCCCCTATACCCCTGGGCTAGGGATTGAACCTATGGCCTTTTCACTGAGCTGTGTCTTTGAGACATGGTCTTTCTAAGTAATTAATTGCCCAGGCTTGGCTCAAATTTGTGATCCTCCTGCCTCAGCCTCTCAGAATGCTGTGACTATAGGTATATGACAGAGTGCCTGACTAATTCTCTGCTTTTATATATATAGCATCCAAAGATACACCTGAAGGCTGAATGTATGCAAGCCTCTAAAAATAGACACATGTATAATGGTGTTTACACTCTCTAAAACTAAAATGCATCGAATTTCTAATTATGGTTTTGGAGTACTCATTACTTGATACAACCCTTGCCCCAAACCAGCAAGCCAGAGAGCAGCAAATAACCTTCATGGATACCTCAATTCCCTGTTTTTAACCTATTATAATATTTTCTTGTATTTTAATTTGCATTCTCAATCTACGCATCACTGTATCAGGTTTTTAGCACTGGCCTTTTTCACTGTGTTTGTAAAGAACAGAATTTGTTAAAAAGTCTAGTAATGCTTTATGCCTTTAGTTTATTTTCTCTCTTCTCAACCTATGTGAAAGGACAAGTTAAATCATCACAAAACCCACCCCCCACTCTTCTATGCAAGAATTGCGGAGTGGTTCTAAAGGAAGTCTAATACTTAGCTGACACTTGTCGCTCTTTCATGCATATACACTTTCATATGTACATCTTTCACATAAAAAACTATGCAAACAAGCAAAATTGACATTCTGACATGTCTTCCCTAACCTTACCTACAATTTATTCTAAGTTTAGTGTTTAAAGAAATCTACTACACACCATCGTGTTACTCATTTATATCCTAAAACTACCTGATATAATAAGGAAAGTCAAAATCACACAATTAATACAGAGATGATTTTTATAATGTACAAAGTAAAAAGTAGGTAAATGAGAAAAAGCCATTAAAACAAAAATTTAAATCACTGTTGTCCCTAAATCAATGACAACATGTCTTTGCATTTATGTACATACTTTCATCAGCAAATAGTGAATTATTTTAGTAGCTCAAATCATCTTTACATTACATGGGGTCATTTTTAAACTTCCATTAGAAATTCTTGGGGTGCCAAGTTTCTATAATAAAGATATAATTAGGAGCTCCCAGCTGTGCAGTAAGTATTACTTGGACAGACCGTCTTAAAATATCCTTCGCAATTAAATACCTATAATCATTAAACAAGGCAAGAAATAAAAGTTTTATGGGAAAGAAAAATGACCAAACATTATGTTACGAGTTTCTGGAAACTATATATTCAAGAGGCAGATTACTAGTTATTGTGAAGGAAAAAGTATCTTGGTTCTAATAATCTCTGATACTACTTAGATACATAGTCATGGAGCCTAAGTAAATTGTTCCGTAAAAAGAATGGAGGTATGTATTCTCAACAAAACCCTATAGCAGTGATGATTAACCTTTTAGAGCTTTCAGTGATACAAATGGTCCACTGTGGCATGTGTCCTGTAAGTTCACCACCACCGTCTGACAGAGTACACCCACAGTCAGTTGAAAGACAATTGTAACTGTTAAAGTCACTTATGGGGGCTTTAGTAGAACTGCAAAAGGAAGTCCAAGGCAAGACAGTGATCTGGAAAGATCTGTCTCCTATATCAAATCATAAAAGATGCAGTAGGCTGCTTTAAAAGTGACTAAAAAAGTGCCCCAGTAACACATTTTCTTTTAAGGTAACATAAAGTACAACAATAAGATATAACCACCACCACACGTCTAAAAACATGTTTTTATTTTTAGCTGACACATAGCAATTACACATCTTTATGCAGTGCAGTGCAACATTTTAGTACATATTACAATACATAATGATCAGAGCCAGGTAACTGGCATATCAATCACCCCAAACAGTTCTCATTTCTTTGTGTTGGAAACATCAAAATCCTATCAGTTGCTCTGAAATAATAGTTATTCCTTCTATTCAACTGCAGTCTTGTACCTGCTAACCACTCTCTTTCCACTCCTCCCTCCTCTACGTACTTCCCAAGCTCTGGTAACCATTATTCACCTGTTTGCTTTTATTAGATCAACTTTTCAGCTTCTTCATGTATATAAGAAAATGCAGTACTAGTCTTTCTGTGCCTAACTCACTTCACTTAACATAATAGCCTCCAGTTCCAAGTTGCTGCAAATGACCAAATTTCATTCTTGCTTACATCCAAATAATATTCTATTGTGTATACATACCACATAACATTTTTTTCTGGTTCAGAATCTACTGTAAGAACTATGATCTTCAGAGAAAAAAACCTTCCGGAAAATGTCTTAAAGTTTATAAGAAATAAAGGGAACGTTTATCAGCAAAATATATATGTAAATTATAATTAAGAAATCCTGTTAGAACACAGAGATTGTGGAACCTGATGCCAAAAGTAAGTAATTTTTATCAGAAGGGTGTGTATGGTCTCTGATATCTAAAACAGAAGAATATGAAGTCAAAGTCCTATTCCCTAGCATTGTAACTGCCCAATCTCACCGTAGCAACCTAAGCAGTGTATTTTAGTGGAAGAAAAAAATGTATCAATGACAGACCAAAATTAATGACTGTATGTTTGAAAAATATAACCAGTTTATCTAGACCCAAAATCTGCTAGAGTTCCTTTGCTTCTCCTTTGTCCCTATAATTAATTTCTAAAACCTAATACCTGAATACACATTTCTCACATGAAGAAATAAAAATGGCAAATACATGAAAAAATGTTCAACATCATTAGTCATTCGAGAAATGCAAATTAAAATAACACTGAGATTCCATCTCACCCCAGAGAGAATGGCTATCATCAAGAAATCAACCAATAACAAATGCTGGAGGAGCTGTGGGAATAAAGGAAATCTTCTCCACTGTTGGTGGGAGTGAAGACCGGTATAACCACTGTGGAAATCAGTCTGGAGATTCCTCAATAAACTAGGATTAGAGGTTCCATTCAACCCAGCTCTTCCCCACCTGGGTATTTCTCCAGAAGAACTGAAAACATCATACCACAGTGATATATGTGCAACCTATGTTTATAGCAGTGCAAACTATAATAGCTAAATCTTGGAAACAATCCAAATGTCCATCAACTGAGGAATAAATAAAAAAGATGTGGTATTTTTATACAATGGAGTATTGCTCAGCTATAAAGAAAGATAAACTCAAGGCTTTTGTAGGTAAATGGATGCAACTAGAGACCATACTCATTAGTGAAATAAATCAGATTCACATGTGTAAACATTGTATTTCCTCCCTACTATAAGAACCTGAAAGAGTAAATAAAATCTGAAAGGTACAATAGATATTGTGAAAGGAAAAAGAAACTGCTTAAATAGGAAGGAGCAACTGGGATGAAGGAGGGGAGAGGAAAAAGAAAAGGGAAAAATACGTACATATATACATACACACACACACACACACACACACACACACACACACACAGGATCGCTAGGATAATTGTACTACTATCTGTGCGTTTATTGAAAGGAACTGTTAATGTGTAATTGATCAATCTTTTTTTTTTTTTTTTTTTTTTTTGCGGTACTGGGGATCGAACTCAGGACCCTGCGCTTGCTAGGCAAGCGCTTATTCCACTGAGCTATATCCCCAGCCCCCTTTTTTTTTTTTTTTTATTGATCAATCTTGCATGCCTATATCTGGTTATATGTGCAGCTCTTTTGAAGATGACATTGTGTAACATAATAACCATGTTAATATCCTGTAACCATGTTTTGAAATTCTGTATCATTTTTATTGCTCTCTATGCTGTTTTGTTTATGTATTTGTTTTTGTTTTTGTTTTTTTTGTTATGTTGGGTTTTTTTTTAATGAAAAACAAAATTTATATATATATATATATATGGACAGCTGGAATAGGTGTATTACTGATGTCTGTAGTTTATTGATACAACAGTCAATGCTTAAAATTTTCTTTTTTCTTGGCCAATTTTACATGCTTGAATTTGGTAATTAGAATGACTGATCTGAAAACAATATGCAGTATAAGAACCATTGTGGAGCTCCTATCATTTTGTATGGTGACACTCTGCATCCTTTCCAATGTGTTTTTTCCAATTTTTTTTTTAACTTGTTACTGTCTTTCATTGTTTGATCAAACTTACATTCTTATGTCTAATGGACTGGGCAACTTCGTTGAAGGTAACAGTTATGTAATATAGCAACCATTGTAAATTTCTATCTTTTTTTTTTTTTTTTTTTGCAGTACTGGGGATCGAACTCAGGACCCTGCGCTTGCTAGGCAAGCGCTTATTCCACTGAGCTATATCCCCAACCCCAAATTTCTATCATTTTGTCTTAAAAAAAAACCCTAAACCTCTTCAAAATGTTTCTTATATAATTAACATAGCTTCAAAGTATTTCCTTCATATATTTATGTGGTATGTTTAACATGTGTTCAAAAATTCTTTTATATTCCTCTTTCCAGGAAAAGGAGCCTAATTCCCCCTGCCTGAATATGGGCTAGATTTAATGCTTCTAACTAATAAGAGTATGTTAAGAGAAGAATAGCAACTTTCCAGTAAAGAAAATCTGACAAATACCCACTTCACTAGAGATCAAATTTAACATTACCAGTAAGGCAGAAAACATAGCTTAATGAGAACTCAAGAAGTCATGAGTTCAATCTCTAGAGCCCCCCCACCAAAAACCCAGTGATGTCATGTTAGTATCTCATACCTCTTGATATGGCACAATAAAAGGGATCTTTGTGTTACTCTTTCCCCATGCACAAGCCCAATCTAAGCCCAAGTATCCACTTTGCCTACATGTAAGTCATCTGACCATTAATTCTACCTTATTCTTTGCCTCGGTCCTATAGATGGGGGAAAAGGTACCAATAAGTTAGGCAAACTGACGTATGGACCTAATTATGCTTATAACTTCACAACTTTTCCAAGTTTGAGATTCTTCATCTACAAAGGTAAATGTGTACATTAAAGGAACACCTAGTTTCTTCTACTTTTATCTTTCTACAATTCTATGTTTAAAGATAGAATTAAATATGCATGAATACTGGCTAGATGGCAAGAAAGTCTGTGCATTTTTTATTTCCCTTAAATTTCCCCCATAAAAACAGAGCAACTGGTACTGCTAAACCAATAATTAATGGACAGTATCTATAACAAACTAAATAATAAAGTATTCCCATTAACCTCAAAATATAAAACAAAGAAAACCACCAATAGCTATAAGACAGGTATATAATAATTCTATACCAACAAAAACTGACCTTTAATTATAATGTCATATACTATTAATGAATATAGAAGAACTCAGGGAATATTTTGTCCTTTGAGTCCTTCCTTGAGGGAAAAAAAAAATCAAACAAAACTACCCAGTTTAAATTTCTGCCTCAAAATTATACATTCTCACTTCTACTGCATTCTATTGTTCACATCTCACCATCCAGCTATGATTTGCTGTGGAACAGAGCTATACTAAATCCTGAACAATAAGAGGCTTGGGCCATTGAAGAACATTTTGGAGGCCTGCCACTACACTATATAATTGATTCTGGCTATTTGAAGACTTATGCTGTATAAAAGCACTGTAAACACTGAATTAATAATTATTGAGCCACTGCTCCTATGGGAAAGTGAAAAGGCCCTAGTTCCTGTGAGCCATTGGTCACAGTTTTTTCATCAACTGATGAACATATAATCCTTCAGGTGTGATTCTATTTAAAGCAACTTAATTAACATAATAGTATTGAAGTCATCAAAAGAAGGACAGAATATGAAAAAATGTGACATTACATATATAGCAAAGAGGGTAATTGTTTATAACATGAAAAATGAAACAAGAAGGCAGTGTTGCCTTGTTCTATCTCAGCTATAAATGTGAAAATTGGGTGACAGAAATTTTTGGTTGCTCTGTTAAGTAGCCACAAAAACACAGGTATTGATTTTGGAATCACAAATAAAATATACTAAGTAGGCAAATTGACAAATAGAGTGGTACCTCAGTTCACAATTACTTTTGTTTGCAAACAATTTGGTTTGTAAACAAAAGTGTTTGGCAAAATTTTATTTTTTGTTCCTGAACTCTGTCAGGTGACAAACACAAACACGGCCATCTTTCCAATACAAACACAAACACGGCTATCTTTTGCAAAATCGTGAACCAAATTAAGTTCATGAACAAAGTACCACTGTATAGAATCCACCAGTAACAAAGGAGCAAAACAGTAGGGAAAGTTCAAATATTTTTAATTGTCTCAAGTTACATGTCCATTTGGAGACTTTAAGGGATCATATATATTTATTAAACAGATCTCTAAGGAGAATAATCTAAAATATAATATCCTAAATATGCTTACAAAAATAAAATCAATTACATAGAGGCTTTTATAACACAAGAAAATTCAGTAAATTATGCAACTCTATTTCCTATAAAACCATTAGCTGCAATATCTCATGTCAACAATAGAGCTCTTCTTAAATGAGCACTTTCTGTCCTTACCATAGTGCGCTGGAAACCCAGCTATCAGTGTTTTTATCTCATGAATTCTCCTGGGATGCAAGGATGGTTCAATACATGGGAACAATGAGTGTAATATATCATGTAAACAGAAGCAAGGACAAAAATCACAGGATCCTCTCAACAGATGCAGAAAAAAGCCTTTGACAAAACCCAACATCTTTTCATAATAAAACTACTTAAGAAAACACATATAGAAGGATGTTGTTTCAATCCAATAAAAGCCATGTATGACAAACCTACTGCCCAATAGCACATGAAATGGGAAAAATGGAAAGTTTTCCCTCTAAAATCAAGAACAAGACAAAAATGTTCATTATTATCACTCCTGCTCAACATAGTACTTCAGAAAAATTAGCAAGAGCAATTAGGCAAGAAAAAGAAATAAAAGGGGTGTGTGTGTGTGTGTGTGTGTGTGAAATTAACATTTTTGCAGGTCACACAATACTCTACATTGAAGATGAAAAATTTTACATATAGACTCCCAGAATTAATAATCAAATTCAGTAATATAGCAGGATACACAATCTTTTTTTTTTTTTTTTTTACGGTACCAGGGATCGAACTCAGGACCTTGCGCTTGCCAGGCAAGTGCTTATGCCACTGAGCTATACCCCCAGCCCAGGATACACAATCAACGAACAAAAATCAATAGCATTCCTCTACACTACTAATGAACCCCCCAAGAAAGAAATTAGAAAAATAATACCATTCACAATATGACCAAGAAAAATTTAAACCTTGGGAATTAACCTGACTAAGGAAGTAAAAGATCACTACAATAAAAATTACAGCACTCTGAAAAAGGACATCAAAGAACCATCAGAAAATGAAAAGAGCTGGGGGTATAGCTCAGTGGAATAAGCGCCTGCCTAGCAAGCGCAGAGTCCTGAGTTCGATCCCCAGTACCGCCAAAAAAAAAAAAAAAGAAAAGATACCCCTTGTTCCTTTAAAGGCAGAACTAATATAGTCAAAATAGCCATACTTCTAAAACTGATATACAGACTTACCATAATCTCAATCAAAATACTAGCAGCATTCCTCACTGGACTAGAAAAAACAACTCTTAAAATTCATATCAAACTGGGACAGACCCAGAATAGCAGAAGCAATCCTGAGTAATAAGGGCAAAGCAGGAGGCATCACAATCCCAGACTTGAGGTTCTATCACAAAGCTACAATGATAAAAAAACACCATTGGTACTGGTACAAAAATAGACATGACAATCAATGGAACAGAACAGACAGAGTAAGTAGAAGTAACTCCAAGTACATGCAGTGAAAAGGATATATTGGGGGAAAAAGGACACCCTCTTTAATAAACGGTGCTGGGAAAACAGGCTGTCTACATCCAGAAGAGTGAATTTCGGCCCTTATCACCCGTATCATTCACCATGTACTAAAATAAAACCACAATAGTTCAAAGAACTAAATGTTAAATCAGAAACAACCTGCTGGAAGACAAAATAGGTATAAAACTCAAAGGCATAGGCATAGGCAAGGACTTTCTAAACAGAACCCTGGTTGCAGAGGTAAAAGTAATGAGAATCAACAAAAAGGATCATAAGAAATTTTAAAACTTCTGTACAATAAAAGAAACAATCAACAATCTACAGAATAGGGAAAAATCTGCCACCTATACTCAGAGGACTAATATATAGATTACATGAAGTACTCAAAAAAATTAGACCCACCCCAAAATAAAAGACCCAATTTTAAAAACAGGCAACTTAAATGAATAGATACTTCTCAGAAGAAGTATAAATGACCAATAAATGCATGAAGAAATGTTCAATACCACTCTGCCCATTAGAAAAAGACAAATTGAAACAACACTGAAATTCTACCATACTCCAGAAAGAACGCCTATCATGAAGAAATCAGTTAACTACAAATGCTGGTGAAGCTGCAGCAGAAGAGTAATCTTGCTTCATTGTTGTATGGAATATAAACTAGTACAACCCATATGGAAATCAGTACGGTGATTCCTCAAAAATCTAAAACCAGGAATTCCATTTAATGCAGTTATATCCCTTCTAGATACCTTCTCAAAAGAGTTAAGAATATCATACTACAGTGACCTATGCATGTCCATGTTCACAGCATAATTCTTTTTTTTTTATAATTTTAAAAGTAAAAGAACAAAAACACCAACAAACAGACACACAGCAGCACAAGAACAGCACAAAAACTGAACTACAGATAAGGTGGCAGGGGATCAACAATGGTTGTTGTATTACACATTGATAACTTCAAAGTGTATGCTCAGGACAATACAAATAGACATACAAGATTGATCGAACAACTAATCATCGATTGTTCCTTACATCAAAACGACATGAGACAACAGTGCAACCATGTCAGCCATCCTGCACATATATACATACCTACACAGCTATCCTCCTCTTCCTTTTCTCCTTCCCTTCATTCCGATTGCTCTCTACTTTTGAGCAGTCTCCCTTCATACCTCCCGATTTATAGTCCCACCTCTAGGTTCCTACACTAATGATATAATATGCTGTTTGCACGTGCACATCTGATTTACCTTACTTATGAGTATGGTCTCTAACCGTGACCATTTGCCTATAAAAGCCTCCAGCTTGTCCTTCTTTATAGCTGAATAATATTCCATTCAGTAAAAATGCCACAGTTTTTTAATCCAGTCCTCTGTGGATGGACATTTGGGTTGTTTCCACGATTTAGCTATTACAAATTGTGCTGCTATAAACATGGGTGCACATATATCACGGTGATATGACATTTTCAGATCTTCTGGGAAAATACCCAGAAGGGGAATAGCTGGGTTGGCTGGGACCTCTAGACCTAGTTTGCTGAGGAATCTCCAAACCAATCTCCACAGTGGTTTCACCAGTCTGCATTCCCACCAGCAGTGCAGGAGAGTTCCTATTTTACACAGCCTTGCCAGCATTTGTTATTGCATGATTTCTTGAGGTACAGCACAATTCATAATAGCTAAATCTTGGAAACAATCTGTATGTCTATCAACAGATGAATGGGTAAAGAAAATACAGTATTTACCCAAAATGGGGTAAGACTCTGCCACAAAAGTAAACTTGAGTCATTTTTAGGCAAATGGATGCACCTTGAGACCATAATGTTAAGTGAAATAAATCAGACACACGAGCTTAAATACCACATGGTTTCTCTTATTATGAGAATTCCAAATTATAAGTGAAGAGCAAAATAATAATAGGAAAACAGATTTTTTTCAAGTGCAATGGGAACTTAAACTGAAAGTGGGAGGAGGAGAAGGAATAAAGAAGAATTGAGATGTGTTATACATTTCACACAAAGAATGTAAACATTATACACTGCAAACATACTAATAAAAAATTTAAAATAAAAATTTAAGGAAAAACATTTTAAAAATAAGCTTATATAACTACCTAACAAGAAACAAATGAGTAATTCTAACTCTCCTAAAATGACACAGGATGCCTAAAACTGGGGAAATCTGAGCTGGGCACAGTGGTACTGTACTGTCTGTAACCCCAAGTTCTCAGAAGGCCAAACAAGAGGGAACAAAAGTTTGATGCTAGCATTGGCCACTTAGAAAGCCTCTGTCTCAAAATAAAAAAACAGAAAGGGCTAGGAATGTAGCCCAGTGAGAGTGGAATGAGACACCACCTCAGTGCACAAGACTCAGAAAGAGATGATGAGAATGAGAGAGAAGTGGGAGGAGGGAGAGAAAGAGGAAAAAGGAGGGAGGGAGGAGAAGAATGAATTACAAACTGAACCACCTAAAGCAGAAGCCAACACTAACAGAACTCATAACATTGACATACTGGGAATTGTGGCCGTTTTAAATCTGGTCCAGTAACAGCCACTCTGTCTGCACTATTTGATTACATCTTCCTTCCACTTAGGAAAGTGCTGGAAGGAAAGACGATGGCAAAAGTATTTAAACAGAATACAGGACAGCTGTGATTTCAGACAAAGAGGAAAGTCATCTGCTGTAAGCGCTCTCTTCCTATTTGGCTCAGAGTGTTAACGACATGGATTTCCACATCAACTGATACTCAAAAGGAGTTTGGCCGAAAGGTAGATTAAAATGAAAGCACACTTGTCACAGGTTGTGTACCTACAGTCCCAGCTATTCTAAGGGGACGCACCGGGGAACACAAGTTAAGGCCAGCCTCGGCCACTCAGTCAGACCCTGTCTCGAAGAAGAACGGCTGTGGACACAGATCACTCTGTCAGTCTCCAGTTTAAAAGAAAAGATTAAAGTATAATAGAAGAAGGCAAAGACAACCAAAAAATCTACCCCACGATGGATTTTACTTAGTGAGATTTTAACATGAGAGGTTAATACTTAAAAGGAGAGGTTAATACCCATACAACTCGCTAACATACTCCCCTGTATACAGCGAATGCTCAAAAAAAAAAATCTAAGCACATAAAATTCTTCCTATGGTATTATCAGTAAATTAGGAATCTCTTAGAATTTCCTAATTTTCATGTATCTAACACCCAAATGCATGAATTGGTTTAGTGATAACTTATTTCTTAAAATAATCCAGTTTAACAAAGGTATTTTACACCGACTTAGATCATTCATAAGGCATAATGCTCCTTAATGTCTTTAATTATATTTCAAAGAAGTAAATGGAGGGAAGGCAAAAAGAGAGGAAGAAAAGGGAGGCATGAGAAATGAGAGTTCTGTTTATTTTCCACATCAGAGAATGAAGACTGAGAATTTAAAGTAAAAGAAAACATAATGTGTAGGATTATAAGGCCATCAAAAACTTACCTAAATAAACCCACATACGTACATGTTGATCAGTCACGTGTCAGGTAACATCCTTAAGTGGCCATGGAAAACTCCCCAAATTTCTTGACCTCTGACCCAGTTAATAGTAAAGAATGAATTATATCAACGATAATACTGATTAGGCTTTTAAATTTAAAGTCAGTGAAGCAACTTCCCTCAAGACAGTTTATGGTATATAAGTAACTTGCCCTTGAGGGTCAAAATTAAAGGTGACACAGTTTTCCCAACTTTATCCCTTTCTACTATTCATTTTTTTCTCATGGTTTATATTCATTAAAAAGGAAGTAAAGGAAAAAATGAACAATGGAAAAATGCCAAGTATAGATGCTTAAGATAAACTAACAACTCAATCATTTTATGGTAAAGCTAAAAATTAAATCCACATAACTTCAAGAATAAAGCTCCTTAGTAAGGTGAACTTTCTCCAGATGGGCATACACATATGATCTATTTCTGCTACTGCAGGCATCTCAGACCACCAGAGAAAATCTAATCTAGTATAATCCTGTGCATTTCCTAAAGGCAGCCTGTGTACTCATGTATTTTAATGGCTTGTTTGCATTCACTTACCCATTTTCTGCCTTATATAAACTAGTTTAATATAAGAATAGAATGGAAGGTAGGAGTAAGGACAGTTAACATATTCAATCCACCAAATATAAAAATTCAAAATAAGACAGGAATGGCAGCTCACACCTGTAAACCTGGAGCACTCTGAAAGCAGAGGAAAAAGGATTCAAAATTTAAGGCCCGCCTGAGCTATACAACAAGTTCAAAGTTAGCCTATTTAACTTTTGAGACCCTGTCTCAAAAAACAAAAACAAATAAAACAAAAAAGATTCAGAATAAAATGATTGAGTTGTTTATCATATGAATCTAGTGAAACATTTTAAGAATTATAGTTGTGATTTGTAATGTCACAAATTATCCAAGTTGTATAAAATAAATGAACCAATCTTAAGACAGTTGGAAACAGCCAAAGGCTACTACTAAAAGGAAACATTTTATGTTGTTAAGTAACTTTAGCATTTATATAGACATCCCCACCCACAGGTTAGCCTGACATATACCATGCTGAGACAAGGTTGGTGTGGGAAAGGTTACTGCCATCCATCACTGGGAAAATTAATAGCTTTATAATAGTTGAAGAAGTAAAGGTACTGCAAGAAACCTTGTAGCAAATACAATTTGCTGCCAAAAAAGCCCAGGCGAAGTCCATTCATAACATTCCCTTCCCATGGCCACCTACATGTTAATTCATTATTCAAATGCCAAAGACACCAGCAGGAACACATACTCAGCCAATAAGTCACCATTATAAAAGCTGCATAAACATTTCCAGCTCAATCATCTAAGAATAACAGAATGAGACAGGAACATGTTTTCCAAGTAGCTCAGCAATAGACCTTATAACGGCTTTGAAAACATGACTAGATGCAAAAATGGTCCCAACTAATATTTTTCAGCCTTATGGAGTAATTTATGTATCTTGAGTTTTCTCTAATTTCTTTCTGAACATTAGAAAACTAAGAATGCCACCTGACTAGAATTAGTAAATATGAAGTAGCTAAATAAACCGTACAGCACAATACCTGCCTCAGTGTGCAAGGAATTATATCATAAACCCTACAGAACTCCAGAACTTGAGTACTGACTGTTAAGAGTAAAAATAAGAAAGATCATTCCTCTGAATAGTGAAACCTCAAAGTACAATCTATATTATTTCCCAAAAGAAGTACTATTTTAAAGTTTTCTGAATAGAGGCCCATGGAAACTGTCTGTTCTTTCCAGTAAGGAACTTTTATGGGAATCTGCTGCTAGATAATTAAATGTACTGCAAACTTGCCAAAAGCGACAACATTTTCAAAATTACTTATTATAATTCAATAAACACAAAGCAGAATGCAACATTCCTATCCAATATGTGCTCTCTTCTTTTACACTGGAATCCCTAATTTATTTTGAGCAGCAATTCATCTACCTTACTTTTCTAGTTTTCCTTACAGTAAGTGTAGTCTTTTTCTTGAGTACTGGCTAATCAGGGGAACTTTCTGGGAAAGTTGCTTACAGATACTTGGCTTAAGTGAAAGGTAAAGACTCTTGGTGTTGCCTCTTTTCTCTTTGCTGCTCCTTGGGGTGCTGACATCAGAACTGAAGTTCCTGCAGACACACTGTCCGTAAGATCACCTGGAGTATGGAAGCCATGTCCGATGATGGGAGGAAGATAAGAGACTGGTTCCTGATGACCACACAGCTCTAGCTGCGGCACCTGTGAAATGTCTATTTGCTTAAACCACTTTTATTTTCTAGTTTTGTTTTGTGTTGTCAAGTAAAACTGATACACTAGCTTTCTTCTGTCAAAATCATATTTTGTACTACAATACACTAACCACATTCACAAATTTGATAAACTGAGATTTTTAAGTTATCAGTTCAAGAAAGAAAACTTTGTAAACACAAGTCTCTTTGCCAGCCAGCTATTATGGCAACTGAGAGGGAGGGAGGGAGAGAGCAAAGAAAGGAGAGAGGGAGAGAGGCAGGGAGGGAGGTAGGGAATGTGAATATAGGTATTATGCCAATTAAGAGAGGAGAATATAGATGAATATCAAAAATAACTTTAAGAAAAATATTGTTTTTCTGATTAAGACTTTATTTTAAAAAACATGAGAATCGGTTACTATGAAAAGCAATTCTTTTTGCTGAAAACAAATCTCTTTTCTACACTGTTAGTTTTCTAATATATTTTTGAAGATTTTATCCTCCAAAATTAGTCAAATGTTTATATTTTAAATAAATGATGACATTTTTATCTATTTCAAAACTTAAAAACTACTCAAAAAACTTATTATCCATTGTGAATAACTAATTCTGGAAAATATCTTTCCCTTGTATTTGTTATAAAATAACCTTCAATAGAACTTTTTGCTCAAACAATATTCATTTCTTACATAAAATCAATGATCCACATTTGAGAGATGCAAATTAAAACAACACTGAGATTCCATCTGACACTGAAAAGAATAGCTATTATCAAGACATCAACCAATAACAAATGCTGGAGGGGCTGTGGGTAAAGGAGCCTTCTCCATTGTTGGTGGGAATGCAGACTGGTACAACCACCGTGGAAATCAGTGTGGAGATTCCTCAAAACACTAGGATCGAAGATCTCACTGACCCAGCTATTCCCCTTTAGGGTGTTTTCCCAGAAAAATTAAAACCACAGCAATACATGTGCACCCATGTTTATAGTGGCCCAGTTTGTCATAGCGAGATCTTAGAAACAACCCAAATGCCCATCAATCAAGGAATGGATTAAAGAAAAATGTGGTCTTTTTCTACAATGGAGTACTACTCAACCATAAAGAATGGTAAACTGGAGACTTCTATAGGTAAATGGATGCAACTAGAGACCACACTCATAAGTGAAACAAACCAGATGCACATGTGCAAACACTGTATTGTCCCCTAGTGTGAAAAGCTGAAAGAGTAAATTAGATCCAAAGTGGATAATAGATATAGTAAAATGAGAAGAAACTTCAAAAGGAAAGAGAAATGGATGGGGAATGAAAAAAAAGAAAGGAAAAAAAATTTAATATTTTAAAAATTTAAAAATTTTTAAAAATATAGTTAAGATAGTTATACTACTAATTTCTCTTAGTTCATTGAAAAGAAAGGTTTGTGCTAATATTGTTTGGATAATTAAATGCCAATATTTTATACTCTGAGAAGCAAATTTAAAGATAACAACATGCAATGTATTAACCATTGTTACCCTATTATTGTTTTAAAATTTTGCTTTTCCTCTTTAAAATAAAAAATCAATGACCTAAAACTTAAGTCAAGTTCTAATGATTCAACTTACTTCACCAGACAATAATAGATACTAGATAGTAATAATTTAATATAACCCCTCTTGTATGAATATGCAACTAGTCTCTAGCTGACAGATCTGAAGGGTACTAAACCTTTCTGGTCATCTAAAATATATGGATATGGTTGCTATTTATAAATCTATGTAAAAACATACTAGAATAAGCCTACTTTTGTAATTTAGAGCATATTTCTTCTCAACCTTCAATAGTAATTATCTTATTCTTTAAATCAGTAACCATTAACAGATTCTAACAGTCATATCACAAAAGCATTTATAAATAATGGTTTACTCACTGGTCATTTAGTATTTCCTCTGCAAGTCCTCTACCTCATCCCCCCCCCCATGGCAAGATCTTAACCTTAATAAGTGAGCGTTAGTTCATTTGCTGACTCGCAAACGTTTAGAAATGCCCTCTATGTGCCAAGCATAGTGGTAACATGTAGTAGCAGGCAAGAAATAGAAATTCTCCCTTCCACAAAGCTTTCACTTAGAGGAAAGGAGTTGCAGCTCAGTGAAACTGCAAAACATGGTTGGACTCAGTCCATAGACATGCTTTATTGGCCCACAAAGGGCCTTTAAAACTCAGGAGTGGGGCTGGGGATATAGCTCAGTGGAATAAGTGCTTGCCTAGCAAGCACAGGGTCCTGAGTTTGATCCCCAGTACCACAAAAAAAAAAAAAAAAAAAACTCAGGAGTAGCCAAAGGGCCAAAGAAGACAAGCTAGGAAAGGGACAGTAAACGCTTCTGTGCAGAGTTAAGTAAGAAGGTGACACATACGTGCTGAACCTGGCAAGACGGAGCTCCCAGTATCTTTACTGAGAGAACCCTAAAGCACGAGGGAAATCGGGGTCAGGAAAATGTGAGACAGGGAAATACAAACTGCACACACAGACAATGCTTGAGACATTCAGAACAACAATGATCAGAGAGTAAAATAAAATTATTTTTGGTAGTAGGCAGCGACAACACTACACCTCTACCTACAATTTTGTTTCCTTCATTTCACTAGAGATTAATGATAGGTGTTCTTGGTGCTTTGGATGTCACCTTTTGAGGCTTCCCTTTCTCCTTTGAAAAATTATTTTAGTTGCATCAGTAATACATGAATACATTCTACTTGTCAAAACAAGCAAACAAAAACAAAAACAAGAACTGATAAAGGCAAATTGTACTTTAACTTTAACCACCTCCATTCCCTAAAGCCAGTTGCACAGGAAAGTTAGCAGTAGTTTGGCATACATCTTTTTTCTACACAGTTGCACACACTGATCTATTTATGTAGGACTATTATAGCTGCTTTAGGTACAATGTGTTTACAAAAATGTTAACATATCCAGTGAATGATTGTACAATTGCTTTCATCCCTTAAAATGTTTGGGGAATATCTGCATACAAATATACGTAGATCAAGAATGACGATGTAATGAATTTTTTAAAATGTCTCAGAATGCCTGACAAAAACACTTTAAAAAAAAAACTCTGACTTTCATAGAGGAGGAAGTATTGCCCACAGAAGGCAAAGACTGGTTTTTGAGGGATAAAAAATTCTTAGTCATTAAAATAGTCTACGGCCTTCCAAAGGGCTGTAGCACAAAAGCAAATACTTATCATATCTATATTAAAATTTTATGATGGGAATTTTAAAAGTTTCCTTGAGATTTTGCTTTTATAATACAACATGTGAATTCACAAATAAATCCCTAACTACCAAAAATTGGAAGTAAAAAAGACATCCTTTGACTGGTAAATATATAAGCAAATTGTGCTACATCCAGTGAAATACATTATTATTCAGTAATACAAAGAAATGAGGCAGTAAGCCACAGAAAGATACTATTATGGTTTTGATCTAACATGCCACCCCTCAAAGTCTCATGTGTTTGGAGGGGGAGCTTTTAGATGACCGGATCACAGGAGATTTACTTATAACTAAATGTGCTCTTGGGAGACAGGGCCTGGTCAAAGAAGTGGGTCACTGGAAATGTGACCACGAAGGGTAGATTCTGTCCTTGGCTCCTCCCTTTACTCTCTCAGCTTCCTGGCTGCCACAAACCGACCCTTCCCTCTGTCGCCGTCCGCTCTGCCATGCTTATGCCTTGGTGCCAGCTGATTGTGGAATGAGCCCTCTGAAACAGTGGGCCAAAGTAACCCTCTCCGCCCTAATATGCATGTGTTATATACTTTGTTCCAGGATGAGAATAATATAGACATGGAAGAATCTTAAGTGCATATTGCTGAATTAAAGAAGCCAGTCAGAAAGGCTATATACTATATGATTCCAACCATGTGAGATTATTGAAAAGATAAAACTACTGAGACAGTAACATACTAGTGGTCAACAGGAATGCAGGAAAGGAGAGGCGGTATTAGGAGGTAGCACACAGCACAGTGAAGCTATTCTGTGTGATACTGTAATAGGAAATACATGGCATTATGCATTTGTCAAAACCCATAGAACTGTATAACACAAACGGAAACCAATACAAACTAGGACATTTAGTTACTAAGAATGAGTAGACTGGCTCATCGGGCTGAGGGGGTCCCTCACTTGTAGGAGTGGTTCTGTAGCATGTGTGAAACTTTGGGTTTAATCCTCAGTAC
Organism: Dinomys branickii; assembly: GCA_004027595.1. Classification (NCBI taxonomy): domain Eukaryota; kingdom Metazoa; phylum Chordata; class Mammalia; order Rodentia; family Dinomyidae; genus Dinomys; species Dinomys branickii. The sequence goes on from PVLD010009592.1 coordinate 66,104, forward strand.
CACAAAAAAAAAAAAAAATGGCGAGGAAAGATCTCACATGGGAAATCTGTACTCTCTGCATGATTTTTCTATAAACCTAAAACTGTTCTTTAAAAAGTCTATTTTTAAAAATTAACCTCTTTGGGGGGGCAATAATTGAGAAAAGGGCTAAAAGCACTACTCTCGTCAAGTAACATTCAGCTTTCATGGGTTATAGAACAGCAGAACTCTGTCCAAGTCCAGGCATTTACTAATGAGGTACCCATCTCTTTATGCAATGTAAATGGAAGCAAGAATATCACACTGCTGTATCTCTGAGAAGAAAACACTACGTATAGCATAGTAAATGTACGTGTGCACAAAAAGTATTCTGGCTTTGATGCAGTCAAAAGTATATTAATTTTTCAATCCCGGAACACAAACTTTGTATGAATTTCATTCCCATGAAAGGGCACTGAGACTGATTTATCACTACTTCAATTTGCTACAAAGAAAGCTACTCTGGGAAAATCCGCATTTAAAAAAACGACAATTGATAAATTTGATGAAATATGCTTACGATATGTAATTCAACTGGTATAATGCTATACCAAAACAAAGAACTTCCTTGAAATTTCTTCTTCTAGTATAGGTAACCCTCCTACTTGACAAAAAAAATAAAGAATATATTGTTTATAATTCTGTATTATATTGGGAATCAGAATAATGAAATAATGATAAAGGCTTTTAAAAATTCAAAAGCACTAGTATCATTCTGGAATTCTCTATTTTTAATTCAGAAGAACTATAATATAATATAATAGCCAGTTAGAAAGTTTATAGTGATAAGCAGATATGCCAGTTATAACAATGTACTAATTTCATAACAAAATAATAAGAATAATAATAGTTATACACTGCATATTGCATACTTTCATCTTCAAAGTGGTTACTCGGAGTACAAGACATAGGCATAAAATTCTATCGGCATTTGCACAAATCTTGCTTTTTAATAAACTAAGAGACACCAACAGTATAGCTAATTTGCATTTTTCTTCCTTTTCCCTTTCTTCCTTTCCCCTTTCTTCCATCCTAGTTCCTCTTTCCTTTCAAACAATCTCTTCCTATTTCATTTTTATAAATATGGTCCTCTCAGAAAAAAGTTCCCTTATTCTCACTAGGAAAAAAAACCCTACATAAAATGTTTGTATCATTAGAGATCAACAATCTTCCATAAGTCAGGATTCTACTAAATGTTTTCTTGAAGTCCACTCCCTAATGTTAATACCAGAAACAGGTACTAGAGATATCTATTTCTTGAATTAAACATAGAAATACAGTTTTCTGCTTATTAATATCAACCTCATTTACCAAGTCTTCTAGCCAGTAATATTTTCTTTGTATATACATCTATAACACTACGGAATTTTTCAAAATATCCAACAAAAAATGTTTTGTGTTCCACAAAGAAAAAGTAGTATATAACCTTAAAATGTTAAGAAAATCAGCCAATTATTATTGTTACATTTCTAATAGATATATCTAGGTAGATATATCTATTTTAAATATATCTGTATTTATAATATCTAACATCTAGGAAGCATTTCTAGATGACAAGTATTAAGTATGCTATATATTAACTGATTTGATCCTCATAAGCACCTTTTGAGGTATTTACTACCAGCAAATCTCTTAAGTACAGCCAGATGCAGTGACCTTACCAGAAGGTAACAAGTAAAGCTATCTCTATTGTAATCTGGTTGACAATAAGACACAGCAATCATGAAGCTATATTCTGATTTCACAACATCTGAAATATGAAAAAATGTGAATAGCTCAGAATCAAATGAAATAGGGCATTTGCATCCCATTTTGGAGATGAGGGATCTGGAGAACAAAGCACTAATGCAACTTGCTCAAGGTTACATGGTTCACAGATACCATCTTGCCATCAGTTCTGAAAAGAGATCGATACAGTATCACTATGATGCACTGTAGAGAGCATGCATGATAAAATCAGTTCTAATTCATGAAATGATCCTCAAAAACATTTTGTGTTTAACTTTTACATTTGAAATATATACAAAGCATGGGGCTGGGGGTATAGCTCAGTGGCATAAGCGCTTGCCTGGCAAGCGCAAGGTCCTGAGTTCGATCCCTGGTACCGGAAAAAAAAAAATTGAAATATATACAAAGCATAAAAGCATTGCCTTTATAATACAATTTACAAAATGTGTGATACTATTCATCTGCCACTCTCAAAGAACTTGAGGAGAATTAGCACATGACTTGAAAATGGTTATCAAATTATAGTTATCATTTGCCAGGGATTAAAGTTAGGGCCTCCTGGATGCTAATCACACACTCTCCACTGAGCCATATCCCAAGTCATCTCCCTCTTCTTTTTTCTTCAGATTTCAATCAGATTCCCTTTCTATGCAGTTGAGTGAGGACATCAATGGCTCTTTTTCTATTTATGGTCATATGAATCCTAAACTAAATATCTAAAAGTATTTAACCTATCTGGGCACGGTGGCACACACCTGTAATCTCAGCACTCAGGAGGAGGAGGCAGGAGGATCACCATTGAGTTTGAGGCCATCCTAAACTACACAGTGAATCCAAGCCCAGCCTAGAATACACAGTGAGACCCAATAAACAAATAAAAAGAACCTTGATTTTACCTGAACGTAGGAAGGATTACTAGAAACTGTGAAGGAGGTAGGGATGTGGGAAGGGGGAAAGGTAGATGGACACAATCAAGGCATGATGTATGAACATCAGAGTGAACCGTATTAATCTGTATAATTAACATATGCAAGTAATTATTTTTAGGTCATTTAGAAGTTAATGGTGCTTAATAAATTAGCCCCTAATATTATGCCCTACTGTATATTCCACATGACAGAAGCATAGACAACAGAATTCTGTTAGCACAAACAGAAAAAAGGATGGGAGTATACATGCCTTAGAAGTGTTCCAGAAAACCTGCTTAGCCAACAGTTAGAAAACTGCACAGAAAAACAACAGGGGGAGGTGGCAAGACTCACTTCATACGCTCCATCTTCCACTTCCTTAAAAGTACAGTAATAAGAAATGGAGGGGAAAAACAACTTCAATTCCCTGAACAAAAGCAAAACAGAGAAGAAAATGTTCAATCTCAGCCCTGCAGTAATTTTTAAAGTTCTGACCTGACAAAGGATCATAGATATACATGGATCTGTTTCTCAAAAGTTTATTCTCTGCCTTTTGGGGAAAAAAACCCATGAAATTCAGTAATAAAACATCAGATTCATATTCTGAATAATAAAAGAAAAATAAATCCCTCCACTGCAGTTAACTGCAGCCTATTATCTCAAAATTTGGGAAATCAAGGCTTCAGGCTCAGTGGATTTAAATTCTCCAACAGTTCAACTGCACTCAGAACTGAATACTACAAATAAATGGCTGCCTTAATGTCCAAGGGCTTTCTGCCTGCCTCTCCAATCTCACTCCCACTAGGTGCAAGCAAAAGGGGTGACGAGCAGTTCTTAAACTGACAAGTTTATCTTTACCTAGAACTGCGCACATATTATTCCCCTTGTCTATACGGGGCTGAAACTTTAGGTCTCAATTTAAATTTATCTTCTCAGAAAAACCTTCCCTGATTACCTTATCTTTTAATTCTTTACAGAAAGGAATAAAGTTAACTAAGATTTAATAAATATCTAAAACACTGGCCAATCCTTTACATAATTTTATTTAATCTTTACCATAAACTTCAGAGATAAGTACTATTCTTTTAGATGAGGAAATACATTCAGAAATTAAACAGCCAGTGCAAAATACACTCAGAAATTAAATAGCCAAATAAAGCAAAGATTAGAGCTCAAATTTGTCTAATAAGCCTGCACCAGCTTTCTGGTATATCTCTGCTTACAAAGAAAACTATCTTACTGGAAGAAAATGCTCAATTAAATACACAGCTACAAAAAAGATTATGGTTTATATGAAAATCTATAACTTGACAGTCTGGATAACTAACTTGGTATTCAAAACTCTTGTTTAGTATCTATTTTTTAATATTACCAATTAGCTAACTAGGATCATACTACATTGAAGGAAAAATTTTTATTTCTTCTGTAGACTCAAAGAGTTCATAAGATATATATGAAGTGCTGCTTCTCTTCCACATTTTATACATTTGGTGTAATAGGTAATGAATTACCTAAATTATAAAATTTCTGATTTTACCCTAAGGAATTTAGTTAATATGTACTCAGGAATGACTAGTTTTGTTTTTGTTTTCAATGAAGAGCAAGGTTTTTAACATTTTCCATTTAAGATTAATAAACTGGGATAATATTTAGGCTAAACTAATTCAAAATTGCAACTGACAGGTACTCAAGAAACTCCCCACCCACCCTTGTTCAAGTATGAACCCTAATTCTCCTTTTGTGGATGAGATGGCTTGGTGGTTTCTTCCAGTGGAAAAAAAAAAAGGAAGTGATAGCACAGGATTTCTAAGACTGGGCCGTAAGAGGTATCACAGCTTCCTCCTTGCTCTGTCTTTTGGATCACTCACTCTAGGGGAAACTAGCAGCCTTGTCCCGAGATCACTTAAGCAGCTCTACAGAGAGGGCCTTGCAACTAGGAACTGAGCCTTTCTGGCAAGGGACAGAGAGGAACTAAAGTCGCTTAACAATAGTCATATGAGTGGGCATCCTCCCGCTTCAACCAAGCTTTCAGATGACTACAGCCCTGCAACATCTTAAACAACATTATGACAGCCCTTGAGCAAGAACAAACATGTTATATGACTGCTAAATTTCTGACCCACAAAACAGTGCCAGATAATAAAACATGTTCACTGATATTTTAAGCTGCTAAATTTTAGGGTATCTTGTTATGCAGCAATAAATAATTAAAGAATCTCAATTATGAAATTTCTCAGTTTCCTATAAACATCTGCCTCAATTGTCTTCCTTTCCCAACATTCATCAGAATCTTGAAGAGCAAGACAGTCACTTGTATAAAAGTCCCCCATGTGATTTTTGTCCTAATCCTCCCTAATTAGTCACTAAACTTATGTAGCTAAAAAGAAATAAGGTGCATAAAAAGAAATGTATCTAAAAAGAAATTAGATGCTGAGTACAATACCGAAGATCTGACAGACTTAGATGATGCCCATGTTCTCTAGTATTTCCTAATTAGTACAATTTATTTAAACCTAAGGATTCCCACTACTCTCTCTTTCACATATATCCTATAAAAAGGCTTTCATTTGGAACTGGACAGGAATCCTGCAGAGAATTTTATAGAAAATCTAAAGTGCCTAATTACATTTAATGAGGTTAGTTTTCACAATTTTGTTAGACAGTAAGTAATAAAAACAAATCATTAGCTCTTTTACCAAACAACACTTCCCCAAAAATATAAAACAATTTCAAAAAACAAGTGCTGAATGACATATGGTGGCACTTAAGATTTTAAAAAGTAAGTAACATCCTTGCATACCTACCACATACAAGTCTGTCCTATTCTTCATAAAGTTACCAGATTTACCTCTAGCTAATTTAATGTCAACAAAGTAACCATGGAAGGCAGGCAACAGACTTTTTGTTTCACGCCATGGTAATATTTAGGTGAACACACATACATGCACACAGCTAATGCTCAAGTTTACTAACAGGTTGGAAAAGGTAAGAGAAAGTGAAGGACAACAGAAGACAAAACATTAAAAACTCTATGATACACCAAACTGTATTCAAAAGCAACAAAAGCATCAAACAGTTACTGCATGCGCCCTCCAAAACTGATGGAAAGTCCATCTTACTAGTCAAAGTCTATGTCCAGGTTAAACATCCAAAGAGGTTCTTCAACTTTAAACAAGTACTCTTCAAGACAAAAAATAAAATAATAATAAAAATAACCAGGGATTATTTATGAATTTATCGTGTATTTCCTTGGAGCACTGATTCTATTACTGTACTGAACTGTTACATAAATTTATTGTTACTTTCTCTTTTAAAAACATGTGTTTATATGCTGAGAATAAAATGATTTCACTGCAAAATTTGTTGTACTTTCTCAGTCCAGGTAAACCTGCCACAGTGAGAGTGGGCCTCAAGGGTTTCTTGTGTACTCATCATTTGAAATTGCTTTTCACATGCTTGTATTCTGTTTTGCTCTGAAGACAAAAGGCATACTTTACACAGTATCTATTTGTATCCCACATAGCACCTTGCATACATAGCATACACAGCAGTTAAAAATGTTATTTGATTTAATAATGACTACAACGTACCTATTGTTCATTTATTCTCAAATTAATGACATCAAAAAAGAAAGTTTGTCCAATATCACCACTCACATTCAATATACAATTTGAAACACTGACAAGAGCAACTAGGCGAGAAAAAGAAATAAGAGATATGTATATAATGGAAGAAGTCAAATTATTATTTGCCAATAACATGATCCTGTATGTAGAAGATCCAAAAACTTCCACACAAAGACTCACAGAATAACCAAATTCAGTAATGTAGCAGGTTACACAATCAACAAACAAAAACAATAGCATTCCTCCACACTAATAATGAACTCCCTAAGAAAGAAATTAGAAAAATACCACTTATAATACAATCAAGAAAAATTTAAAACTCAGGAATTAACCCAACCAAGGAAAAGATCACTACAATAAAAATTACAGCACTCTGAAAAAGGACATCAAAGAGCTATCAAAAAATGAAAAGATACCTCCTGTTCCTTTAAAAGCAGAACCAATATAGTCAAAATGGCCATACTTCTAAAACTGACATAGATTTACCACAATCCCAATCAAAATACCAACAGCATTCCTCACTGAACTAGAGAAAACAACTCTAAAATTCATAAGGAACCAGAACAACAAGACCCAGAATAGCAAAAGCAATCCTGGATAATAAGAGGAAAGCAAGAGGCTTCACAATCCTAGACTTAAGGTTCTATTATAAAGCTACAGTGATAAAAAACAGCACAGTACTGGTAAAAAAAAAAAAAAAAAAAAAAAAAAAAAAAAAAAAAAAAAAAAAAAAAAAAAAAAAAAAAAAAAAAAAAAAAAAAAAAAAAAAAAAAAAAAAAAAGACATGAGATCAGTGGAACAGAAGAGGTAGAAGTAAAAACAACCCCAAGCATATTCAGCTCTTTGACCTTTTTGACAAAGGGGCAAAAAACATATTGGAGGAGAGATATCCTCTTTAATAGATGGTGCTGGGAAAACTGGCTATTCACATGCAAAAGAGTGAGCCAAGACCTATATATCTCACCATGTACTAAACTAAAACACCAAAATAAATGAAAGATCTAAATGTTAAAACAGAAACAATCTGCCGGAAGATGAAATAAGTAAAACACTTGAAGACCGACATAAGCAAGTGCTTTGTGAACAGAACTCCAATGACACAAGAAATAGTATCAATAAGAATCAACAAATGGGATCTTACCAAATTAAAAATTTTTGCATAACAAAGAAAACAATCAACAGAATGAAAGGACAACCTATAGAATGGGAAAATAATTTTGCCAGCTGTTCTGCAGAGAGAGGACTAATATCTGTAATATATAAAGAACTCAAATAAAAGATCCATTAAAAATGGACAACTGAAATGAATGGACAATTCTGAGAAGTTCAAGTGGCCAAGAAATACATGAATAAAGGTACAACATCAATAGCCATTACAGAAAGACAAATTAAAACAACACTGAAATACCATCTTACTGCGGAAAGAATGCAATCATCAATAAATGAAATAATAAATGCTGGTGAGGCTGCAGGTAGGGGAAGGAGGAACCCTTCTATATTGTTAGTGAGAACGTAAATGGGTACAAACACTATGGAAGTCTGTATGGAGATTCCTCCAAAAATAAAACTAGAAGTTCCACTCAACTCAGCTATTCTTCTGCAATCAAAAGTTAAAGACACCATATTACACTGATACATGTGTACACATATTCATAGCAGTACAATTCATAATAGTTAAATCTTGGAAGCAGGCTATATGTCCTCAACAGATGAGTGGATGGAGAAAATGCATGCATATACAAAGGAATACTACTTTGCATGAAGAAAGACAAAACGAGTCGTTCGTAGGAAAAGGAATGCACAGTGGGACCATAATGTTAGGCGAAATAAATCAGACACACATGCTTTAAATATCGCACGATTTATCTTATATGATAAACCAAAAGTATAAAGAGCAAATAAGATAGATAATACAAAACAGGGAGACAGATCTTTTTTAAATGAGAAGGGGTTCAAAATACGGAGGGAGGGGGAAGGGAGAGGGAATGGGGATAAAAAAAGAATTGAGATTTGTTACATATAAGTACCAACTCCCCACATGGAATATAATCATTACATAATGTAAACATGTACTAATAAAAAAATAATACTGCGAGGAAGAAATTTGCTTGCCTGTCCATCAGAGTAAAATAAATGCACAAAAATCATTTTATATTGGCGGGGGGGTGGTAGCCCATGTCTGTAATCCCAGCACTTGGGAGGCTAAGGAAAGAGGATCTCTGCAAGTTATAGGCCTGAGCTACATAATTAGTTTGAGGCCAGCCTGAACTATATAGTGAGACTCTGTCTCGAAAAGCAAGAAAAGAAAGGAAAAAGGAAGGGAGAAAATATATATATGTATGTATGTATGTATGTATGTATATAGAAGGATAGCTGGCATAACTGTACTGCTGAAGTCTAGTGGTTTATTGAAAGGCCTAATTTTATTTTCTTTCTGACCAATTTTACATGCTTATATCTGGCAATCTGAATTAACTAATTTGAAGATAACAATATGCAATATAACAACCATTGGTGAATTCCTACCATCTTGCCTAGTGAAACTCTGTATCATTTCTAATGTTTTTGTTTTGTTTTATTATTTATTCTCTTTAATGGTTTGATCAATCTTGCATTCTTACATCCGGTAATCTGAGCAATTTCGTTGAAGATAACAATATGTAATACAACAGGCACTGCTAATTCCTATCATTTTGTCCTGAAACCCTGTATCACTTTTATTGTTTTTGCTTTGTCTTGTTTTTGTCTCTGTTGTTGGTATTTTGCTATTGTTCTTTTTTAAATTCTCTTTAAAATAAAAAAGTCATATTGCCAACAAGAGAACTAGAACTTTGAAAAACAATCCTTCCTTTCTCCCTGAAAAGGCCATAGTGTCCTATATAGATTAGAAACTACATTAATAAGCCTGTTTCAAACCCGCTGCAGGTCTACAGAAGCTCAGAAAGAAATAAGACAAATAAACACAGGTGTGTGACACTAAAAGTAAATTAAAGTTTGAAAACCCAACAGCAAAAATTATAAATACAGCTACACTCAAATTAGAATAGCCAAATTTGAATTTTATAAAAGGATGAATAGTTTTACCATGTCAAAAGCCATGAAAGGCATTCCAGGAATGTGTAATTAAATTTTATCAAATTCTTGAGGTAATAATTTAAGCTTTCAAATCTTGTCAGACTGACCAAAATTTACAGTACTTTTTTGAGACAGGGTCTCACTGTGTTTTTCAGACCAACTTGAACTCACTAGATAGCACAAACTGGTCTTAGCCTCAAGATCCTCCTGCCTCAGCCTCCTGAGCACTGTGATTACAGGCATGTACCATCATATCTAGCTTACAGCACCAGTTTGACACAATTCATGTCACCTCAGGCTAATTAAAATTATTTTACTTCTTTGGTAATAACTCACCTACTCCTCAGAACAAAGAATCTATTATCTAAGTTGTGGGTGATAGGAAATAATTTATATGAAATGCTCAGTTTAGTGTTAGACTTCTTAAAAGAACACCACCATCACCATTCTCCAAAAATTACTTAAACAAACAAAAATTTTAAAATTCCCATCTAGAATCTGGGGGGAAGATGGCGACCAGGTAAGCAGCAAGGGAGCGAGCCTCTTTGATAAACACCACCAGCTCGAGACAGACTTGGCGAGCGTGAATACCGGGACCTCAGCTGGGAAGTTTAAACTGGGCGTATTTCTCTGAGATGCCGGGGGAGATGTGGTAGGGCGGACCAGGCTGCCGGGGCGA
>PVLD010009593.1:0-53603 GCA_004027595.1 Dinomys branickii
TATTTTCTCTAGCTCTGTGAGGTATGTTAACGGTAGTTTGATGGGAATTGCATTGAATCTGTACAACAGTTTTGGTAGTATGGCCATTTTTACAATGTTAGTTCTTCCTAACCATGAGCATGGTATGTTTTTCCATTTATTGAAGTCCTCTTCAATCTCCTTTTTCAGAGTACTGTAGTTTTCACTGAATAAATCCTTCTCTCTTTTCTACCTGTCTTTATTTCTTTTATCCTCCTCAGTGCCAGGCTGAGAGAAGAGAATAAATTTACAGAAATTTCCTTTTTAAAGTGTAAACATGTATTACAAAACAACAATTGTATCACATACCATTTGGCAATCCTAAAAGGTTTGTTAATTTTCCTTGCTAAAGAGAAGGGATTTTTCACTTGTTTAGAAATATTCTAAGAAAAGTCCCTCTCCCTTACCCTCATTCTTACCCCTCCCCCTTCCCTCCCCCACTCTCTCCCTCTTCCTCTCTCTCTCTCTCTTTCTCTCTCATTTCAGTTTGGACTTAAGTGCCTATTGTGTTTTGAAAGCCTTTCCTACCTTCTCTTCCATTATCCATTTGGCTAAGGAACCAGCCCAAGAGGGTAGGCATAGCACACCTCAAACCACTTCCACGCATTCAAATCTCATCAGTAACTGAGATCCAGTCAGTGGTTGCTAGGCTGCAGGTGAATTCCATTTCATCCTATTCCATTACAATGTAATTTAGATTTGTTTGGTTTTTGTTGTTGTTTTTGTTTCTTTTTAATCCTGTGGGAAAAAGGTTTTGATGATTGAACTGCTATATTTAATAGTGCCTGTTCTAAGGCAAAGGCTTTTACGTGTTTCTTGTCATTCTTTTTCAGATCCTCAAATAAAAGGATGGATAGAATTCCTATGCTGGCCCCACCACTGGCAAAGTTAAAAAGAACGAAAGTGAGTAGGAAACAAAAGTTGCTTTCTTTGGTCCTAAAGGAACTCAACTTCAAAATGCCCTGAGGAGAGGACACCAAATTAAGTTAAATCAGTTCCTCTGGTGGAAATCTACCACCGGTGAATTAAGAGTCAGTGCTGCTGGGCTTTGGGGACAGGCCTAAAATCGCAGTACTCTGGGAAGTGGTGATGGTAAGATTATAAGTCTGAGCTAAACATGGGGAGCCACAGGAGATTTCTTTAAAGCCCGGCCGTTGGAGGACCTATAAAGACTTGACCCCGAGGTCTGGCACATGCGCACAACTGGATACATGTATGTAAGCGTGACCTAGCATAGACAACCGCGCATGTGCTACATGGTTATGCCAGTACACTGGAATGTAAAGCTAGATAATGGCCCTGGCCTTCACCCTGGTGTGCTCTCCACCTGTTCCTGCAGCCAGCATTCTGAAAGGAGATAACCTTGTGATTGCTTAGCCCATCCCCCTGGTGGTGGACCTAGCCCCGACATCCTTGCCCCTAATAGCAACAGGAACCCAGGTTTGGTATTCTTAGCTGGGGGATAAGATAATTCGGACCACAGTCCTATCACTGGATGCACACTTGGTCTGCATTCTCCCAGATGGGTGGGAGATCCCCATAATAGTTTCTCTTTCTTCTGACTGCGATTAGTCACGCTAAGTGTCGTCTCCTGGGCGCACACATTTGCCCCTGTACACCAACAGTCGCATTGTTGGGTGTGTGCTGAACTCCCTACCGATGCAGCCAAGGGGGTCCCACGGAAGGTCGCACTGGCGTGCCTGCTCAAGTGGACTAACTGGCGGCCCCAAAACCGGACAGTCTGTGCCTGGGATCAGTGAAGCCAGGTTGTCAAGGCGTTGATCCAGAAATGCATGACCACCTTACAGGGACTACAGCCTGTTACATACACTAGCTGGGGGTGGATGATGGGAAACAAAATAAGGTCACTGGATGTAGCCCTGTTTTGTATCCAAAGGTAAATACGTTAGTGGGAACCCAAATGGAAAGGTGGATGCGCCTGACTTGTGTATTCACACGTTACTGATAAAGGATAAACAAGTGGTCAGGCAGCCATAAGCTCACAAGTACGGTGCCCACCAGCTGGCCCAGTGTGGAAGTCTTGAGTCTGTGGCACCACGGGCAGGCTGTACCTACCCATACACTGGAGAGGGCACTGCACTTGGGGATTCCACTATGTTAAGGGTGCGGTCAGACCCACCCTCACAGACACACCCCACAATTAAGATGCTGTGTGCACAAGTGGCATCATATTTGATGGGTGGTTTTATCTGGTGTCCTTGATGCTGCCAGCAGCAGGGACTGTAGACCTCGCCCTCCATGCTGAAGCCCTCGCTCAACAAAGGGGCCCGGCCTTGAATGTCACATTCCAGGCTTTGGAGGAAACTTCACAAATGAGAAAGGTGGTTTTGAGAAACCCCATGGCTCTCGATTTGCTAACCACAGTGCAAGGAGGCACTTGTGCCCTCTTGCAAATAGAATGTTGAATTTTTACCCCTGACCAACAGACTCAGGTACGAGAAGCCTTACAAGAAATGGATGCAGAGGTTTCTGCCATCGACCTGCTCACCCAGTGCTAAGACTCCTTGGGCCCACCTGGCGCTGGGTGGCCATAAGCTGAGTTGTGGGGGTAGTGGGGTCAGTGGTGGTGTGCTGTTCTCTTTATTGCTGTGGTCTCTGTGTGCAGGGGTCAGCTCTATGGGCTGCTCACAGGAAGCGACGGTCGCCCGACCTTTGAGGGGATGGATGGCACACACAGCAGACTGCTTCAAACCTGGTATGTTTGAGGATTCATAAGGACACCACCACGCTGTCTTGCACATGCACACAACAGGATACACTTATATAAGCCTGGTTTAGCATAGACAACCACACATGCGCTATATGGTTATGTCAGTACACAGTGTAAGGCTTGATAGCAGCCAATAGAAGAGCCAAGCAGTAAAGATGCTCACTGTTGCTGATGTTGGCCCTGCATGCTCTCTTTCCTTGGGGACCTCAGCTGCAAAGACACCCCTTCAGCTCCCCCAACCCCAACACCAAACAAGGCAACTTAGCCTCAAAAACAAAATATAAAAAAAGGGCTAGGAATGTAGCTCAGTGCAAAGGCCTTAGTTTCCATCCCAAATATTTTGGGGAAAAAAGGTCAACGCTAAAACACTGTAGCATTTTGTTTCAGGAATAGCAGGAAGAGTCCATCTTCAGAGTTCAGTTGTGATTGTTAGGTGTGTAGAACAGGGATCTGCAGTCTACAGCAAGCAAACAACAGGCAACAACCACCGGACTACATCCAACCAGCCACTTGTTTTTGCAAATAAAGTTTTATTGGAACTTTATTTCATATTATGGCTGTCTTTACTCTACTACATAGTTGGGACAACGAAGATTGTGTGGGTTATAAAGCCTAAAATATTTACTGTCTGGCTTTTTGTAGTAAATGTTTGCTAGAATAATATGTTGGGAAGCCTCCGTTAATCTTGGGAAGAAAGGACGCATCTTTCTAACGTGATTGATTTTTATGCCTGTCATGATCATGGGGGAGGAAGCTACACATTTACAAGCTCTCGTTTATCTCCTCCCTGGAAGTACGAGCAGCATCACAGGAAATGGAAGATGCAAAAGAGAAGATTCAGCATCAAAACCAAAGCCCAATATCCCTACCAACAATGGGAGGGCACTGAGGAGTATTGTTAAGAGCTGGTGTCATGAATGTAGGAAAAGATATCAGAGAAAAAAGATAAATTTTTACAGAGCACAGTCAAAAAGTTGTCAATACAAGTCTATCATTACAAACACAAATTCATTAAGTCTAGTATTCTAGCCTATAGGTTGAATCATACACATTGAGAATACAGAGAAATTTGAAGGAAAATCCTCTATGAATTTATTAAGGAAATAAAGCACTGTGGTAGGAAAGAATTCACCTTCCCTTGAAGAAAGTGTTTCTTTTTGCAAACTTCATATGCCTATACACACTCAGGCCTCCCCAGCATGCAAAACTGCTAATCTCCTGGGAATAAGGACATTTGTTTGAACTAAGATATTAGAGTCAGAGCTGGTATATGAAGGCAATCTTCACGCGGTGGTTGGTAGTTAAAGTGATATAGAGCATGTGTGTATTGACACAGGGATTATTTTCACTGTTCCCTGGACCCCAGGGCATATTCTTCTATCTTGCAGTGTCAGAATGGCACCTAAGAAAGGTGTCTGAAGATTTTGAGCATATGGCCTTAGGGATGCTTGTGTAGTTGAACTACAAAAATATCAACTTGTGGGAAGGTACAAATGATCTACTCATGAGCAAATTAACCAGTGAGAGTGAGCAGTTGGGTAGTTATCAACTTGCCATAGGGAAGAAACCAGCCAAGTAGGTTTAATTTCTTTCTTCGGCACACTGACAAAGGAGAAGCAATAGATATAATATATCCAGACTTCAGCAAGGATTTTGACACCATTTCACATGACATTTCTTTTCAACAAGCCAGTAATACATAGCTTGGATCACAGTGCTGTCAAGTGGCTGAAGAGTTGCAATCAAAGAGTAGCTATCAGTGACTTCTCGTCATCCCGAGGACATTTTTCAAGTGGTAGCCATCCATAGGGCTGGTTGTGAGCCAGAGTTATCCACAGAGTGATAGAAGTGAGAGCAGGTTCAATAAATTTGCTGATAACACCAATCTGGAGCAGCTGCTTACACCTGACTGGATGGGAATAGCTTTCGATGACCTTGATTGAGTTGGGCTGGTAGAATGAGATGATCTCAGAGCCAGGATGCCAGGCCAAGACTCAGTGGGCAGATTTTCTATGCAGGAAGGCTATGGCAGTAAAATTCGGTAGTATTTTATCTCCAAAATTTTCTAAAGTACTATAATTAATTGACTACTTTCTATGATGCCAAGTGGTTTAGGGCTACTTTTATTATACTAATTTCCGGGGGCTGGGGATAGAGCTCAGTGGAATAAGCGCTTGCCTAGCAAGCGCAGGGTCCAGAGTTCGATCCCCAGTACCGCAAAAAAAAAAAAAAAGAAGGAAGAGTAATATTATACTAATTTCCTAATTTACAAAATGGAGACCTAAAGGCCTGTCTCACAATATTCTTTTAAAATTTAAATAACCTCTGGAAAATGCTCGGCAGATACTGAGTGCTGAGTGTTAACTCCCTTCCTCCTCTCCTCTTTATCAGGCAAAGCCTTGGTAATGAAAGAGAAATTCAAAAGGAAAAAAAATTTCCCAGAAACAAAGACATTGGCATTAAACCATAAACCACCACCTAGCATACCAAAATGGTACTCTTTAACTCATTTTATCCACCAAGTGGAATATCTTTTAAATGATGTTTTGAAATACTAGTGGTGTAAGAATTTTAAGAAATTCATCTCTGATGGTTACTATTTCCTTCATAACATGGATCATACAAAATGCCACACATGTGGTGGGTCCTCAGTAGCGGTTTGCTTTATTTGCCTCATGGGTTGTCAGAGAAAATGTGCTGTAAAGGTCAGCACTGCCTAATAACTCAAGCCTTAGGGCAGTATCCTTAGCCCTCTGGGGATTAGATATTTCTCTGAAAACAAGGAAAGAATAAGTAGAATCAGCCCAACATCTACAACACAGATTTATTTACTCACAAACTGTGCTGGGGGTCTGCCCTTGAGAAAAGACAGCCAGAGGCTAGGTAAAGAGAAATCTGACTGGAGTTTTTGGTTAGTCTCTTTCAAAAACAAACCAAAAAGCTACCCTTAATTATAGATATTCTGTTTGAAGATGTGGTGAAAAGTTCCCTGTTCTAAAGTTCTTCAATTCTGCTGCAGAAAAGAGAAAGCCAGGGCCAGAAATTAAAGTTTTTGACATTTAGCATTTGTTCCCCTCATCCTCACTCTCAGCTCACTGGTTTTAGTTTATCAAAATAAATGGACTAATCAAAAGATGCCCATTTCCACTACTGAACTAACCAACTTACTTGCGTCTGTCCTTGCAATCCATCTCCCTTATTAGTGGCGCCTGCTCTGTGGGGTTGTTCCCACAGGTATGCATGTATCTACCTAAATCTATAACCCAAAAGAGAAAGCTCTCCCCGTCCTCCTGTAATGTTCTGCGTGCTATTCATCACGCTTTTTCTCTCAGAGCTCAAAAAGAGCTCCCTGTACTTCTGTCTATAACTTCTTGTCTGTGCCACTTTTGAATGGACTCCAAGTGGGCTTCTGTTTATTGCATTCAGTTTCCTGTTATTGAGATACTAATAATCCCCACATCAATAAAACCAGTGATTACCTCTTAGTCTTTGTTTTACTTCAGCCATCCATGAATCACTCTTCCCATTAGTGTAGTTCAGAAAATTCTTCCTGTGTCCTTTAAGACCCCACTTTCTCTGGAGTTTCCTTCCAGCTCACTGGGTACTTCTATTTAGCATCCTTTGCTTGAGACCTGTCTCGATCTTACCTCTAGTCCTTGGGGTGTCCCAGCACTCTTAGCTCAGAGTTCAGTTTCTGCATTTACCTTGGGGATTTTACGCAGTCTCGTGCCTTTTTGTAAATGTGTACTTTGGGCAGTGCTGAGGAGCGAGCCCAGGGCCTCACGCAGAATTGACAGAGACTCTACCATGAGCTCTTCCCCACCCCCGTCCTTATGACTTTATAAACCATGTGTTTGTTGATAAAGCTCAAATATATTATGTCAGCTGAGACCTCAACCCTGAACTCCCTACTGTTCTGTCTTCTTGAAATTTCTACTTAGATGTCTAAGCGACATCTCAGACATGATATTTCCAAGACCAAATCCTTGATCCTCCCCCCACCCCCCCCACAATTGATCCTTTCCCTGGCTTTTGCCTCTCAGTAAAGCCAGACCCATTTTGCTGCTTGTTCACATCCACAAACACGAAGCCACCCTTGGCTCCTCTGTTTCAGTTCTGTCGGTTCTATCTTTGATACACATCCCACTCTACTGTTCCGACTGTCATCATTTCTGGATAAGGTTTGCAATAATCTCCACCTAGTCTCTCTCTTCCACGAGTTTCTCTGTCTAATCCCTATACCTCTCCCTCCCCATCTCTCTGTCTCTCTCTCTCCCGCTCTCCAGAGCAGCCTACGGGAGCCTACTAAGTCTGAAACTAAATTATACACAGCTTCTCAAAACACTACACTTGTTTTCCATCTCTTCCTGGACAAAAATCTTATCTGTTCCCTGATTTTCATGGCCCTACACAGCCCCATCCTGGGAAGTGTTCTGGCTTCATCTCTCACCACTCTTCCTTCCTTAGGTCTCTCTCCTTGCCTTCCTCTGACTGCCTTCCTCTAACAGCCCATGGCCCTGGCTGCCCTTGCGCTCCTGTTCACAGAGGTGAATGATTTTTTTCACTCCATTTAAGGCTTTACTTAACTATCACTTACTTCAAACCCTGTACATAAAACTGCACCCGCTACCTCCTCTCAGCACTCACCATCCTAAGAAAGCAGGGAAACTGTTTCAGTCTTATTCTTGGCACTTACCACCCTCTGACTCATGTAAATTTATTTGTTATCTGTCTCTTTCAACTAGGATATACACCCCCCGAAAGCAGGGAATTCTGTCTCTTTTAGTCACTTTATGCTCAGCACTAACAGCGGCACTTTGCACAGAATAAAAACTCTAAAAATATTTGTTGCTTAAGTGCTACTTCTTTCAACTGTGTCAATTTGCAGCCTCTGCTTGATAGTGAGTTAGAACCAGCATTGCTTGGAGTACTTGAAAAATCAGTCTACCGTATACAAATATTTCCCTGGAATACTTTAGAATATGCACAATAAGTGTGAAATATTGTCCAAGATGTTTCCCCTGGCCCCTGGTGCTAAGGGTCAAACTCCAGAGCCCCACACAGGTTCCGCAAGTATTCTACTACTAAGCTACTTCCCCAGCCCCTTGGTCAAGAGCTTTTGTCTTGGCTCTTATATCTAAAATAGAAAAATAGCCTCAGTAGCACATTGGTCCACAGAAACGAAACCAACAGGATGATTGTCCGATCTATCTATCTATCATTTTTCCAAAAGTGCAACTCAAGGCAACTTCTAAGACTCACAGTGAGTGCTTAGCTGTGAACTTCTGTAAAAATCAAAATCAAGTTATGTAATTCCAAGCAGCACAGTGTAAACATTCCTGTTGCAAAAGGAGGAATCGAGGGGTAGAAAAAGAATTGTAACAAAGCAAGACCAAAATCCAGCAGGGCAAACCCATACCCAGCTTCTGGTGCACGCGCTGGTGAGAGGCGAGTTCCGGAGGGCGCGCTCAGCCCGCCCCAGCCCTGCGGCCCTGCCGCTTGCAGCGCTCGCAGCCTCTCTCGCGCGCTGCCCCCGCTCACTGTCTGCAGCGCTCCTGGGCAGATGCTCCATGCTCCTGGCATCTCTGACCTTCTAGGGTCTCCACTGCAGCTTTGCTTTCATTCCCACAGCTGTCTGATCTGCCCTGTTACGGGCTCTGTTATTGCTGATGTCTGAATGTCCCCCCAAAAGCCTCCTTGATCAAAGGTAGGGTTTTGGAGGTGACTGGATTACGCGGGCATTACAGCTGACTTGCTGTTGGGGGGTGGAGCCTGGTCGGAAAGGAAGGTCACTGGGGACGTGGTCTGGGAGGAGGATTGTCTCCCCCCTGGCTCCTGCGTTCACTCTGCTTCCTGGAGGCCAAAGTGTGAGCAACTCTTCCCCACCTAGGCCCCTGATCCATGAACCAACCACAGGGACTAGAGCTTCTAAAACACAAGTCAAAATAAACCTCTCCTCCTTTAAATTGTGAGTGTCGGGTCTTTTGTCCCAGCAACAAAAAAGCGACTATATCAGGTACCTTGCCTGGCTTCCCTGGCCTTCCTTTGAAATTTGGGTAAAACCTTTCTGGTCCCATGACTACCAAATTGGGGGGTCTTTTGCAGGTCTTTTGAAAGAAGCAGGATTCCCCAAAGTGGCAGCAAGATCAAAGATTTATTTTGGAGAGAAAGGGGAAAAAGTATACTTCCCAAGGTGGGAGCAGGCCAGTGAGAAGACATCCTGGTCCTAGGCCACACCTATAATCCCAGCACTCAGGAGGCTGAGCCACGAGGATTGCTACCAGCTTGAGTCTAGCCTGAGCTAGACAGTGAGACCTTGTCCCCCCCGCCCCAAAAAAGACATCATAGTCCCAAGGGGATTTGGGTACTGAGGGTTTTAAAACTTAGGGTTCTAGGTATAATTGAGAGGTTGGTCTGAGGCTTAACTCCTGCCAGTGAGTGAACTGACTAGCCCCTTCTATCACGCAGTGGGACTTTTATGGCTTAGAGGAAATTGTCATGGTGTCCAAAGCCCACAGAGGTCAGAGGATCAAATCAGCATAGTCAATGACATGATAATGAGGGATGGGATTGGCCAAGAGCTGCAGAAGATCACTGGGAAAATGCCCATTGATCTACTGTGTGTAAGATAAATTCCCTGGTTACTTTTTTCTCATTGTGTTTAGACCTGGGCATCCTGACCCTAGGCTAATGCTTAACTTAGTCCCAGAAAGTGGAGTACAAGTTGGGCCCTCCCTTCTTTCCACAGCCATTACTTGGTTACCTTTAGCCTCAGCTATAGCCCAGCAAGAAGGTTCCAGAGCAGACAGGCTTCTTTGTCCAGTCATTTTGTCAGCTACCTCCTGCCTCACCATAAGTTTTTCAAATACTTTTCTTATACTCGGCATTCCAGCAAAACCAGTATCATGTAGATGACACCAAGATCTGCTGCCAGCTCAAGCAGTATTCAGCCCCCTTTGGACTATGGCTGCAGCAGCCTCTAAGCGCCCAGATAGCTGATAACAATGAAGTGACTTCCAGGAAACAAATTCAGGGGCTCTTGGGGCTCTGCTCTCAAATGAAAGGTTTATACTTTTGTACCCTTGAGCCTATGATATGTGCGGTCCTGCTGATTCCTGAGAAGTCCTGAGAAGGTGTCTTTCTTCTTGTCACTATCCAAAGATTTCTTTTTAATGGTACTAATCTCTTTAGCAGTTACATCTCCTTTGGTTCCAAGCTTACATGTGGAGCATCCTAGGCCAAAATTTAAGTTTTTCAAATACTTCAGCTGTAATTTTTGTTACAGATTTTCACTCTAAGTTTGGCTAAAAGCAGCCATCAGTACAGATGTCACAGCCTAAACATTGGGCTGTCTTGAAATTTCCTCTGCCAGATCAAGTAGTCCACCACCCTTCATCTCAGTCACCTGCAGAGTCTCAGGACATGGACAGAACATAGACAATTTTTTTTTTTTTTTTTTGCCAGAATGTAACACACATGCCCTCTAGTCCAATTGCCAGTGGAATTTTTCTTCCCATCTGAAACCTCTGATTTTACTCTCCACATTCCCAGTGTTCTGGTCCTCTGAGTTCTGTTCAGAATCATCAATCATCAGACCCTGCTTATAGAATCCTAAGGCATCTCTAGCTCACATCTCCAAACCTCTCCAAACTCCTTCTAAAACTCAGTTCCAAAGGTTTCTAAACCATGAAGTCAGGTACGGTCACAGCAACAACCCCAGTTCTCTTGTATCTGTTTTCTCTGTTAGTCAGCTTTTTTGTTGGTGGGACACAATACCAAAATTTAAAAGAAGAGAGGTTTAATCTGTTCATGGTTTGAGATATTCAGTCGAGGTCACTGGCTCCCAGGCAAGAACGTCGCTGTGGAGGAGCTTAGTAGAGAAAAGCTGCTTATCTCACGTCTGGGAAACGGAGCAGGGAGACAGCGCCAGGGAGGCAGGGACCAGGGATTACATCCGGTAACCAAGGTCAGACTCCCAGGGCACAACCAGACACACCCAGGTGTGTTTCACTAATCCCCTGGGTGGCTTTGAAACCAACAAAGTTAGCAATTAACCTACATCATCACATGTATCTTTGCTCCCCTTCTTGATTTCTACCTCACTGCATATTTCTCGCATTTCTCAATCGGGGCAGTTCAGGCTTCTTGCAGATAATGCCCTCGGGGCCTCATCTTTCTGAAAGGGATCTTTCAAAGTATAATCTTAGACCAAGACAGCAAGGGGTCAGCTGTTAAAATACTTTTCTCATCTGTTATCTGAAAAGGTGATAATGGAAGTTCAAATTCTGTATTTTTCACTCTGTATGTGTGTGTCTCTGTCTGTCTGTCTGTATGCATGTATCTCTCTCTGTCTTTCTCTGACACACACACACACACACACACACACACACACACATCTGGATCTTCTTGTGAAATACTGAAGATTTTCCTGTATTATTTTGCAAGTTTGCCTTTTTTCCCTGATTCCATAATAAACATCCTCTCTTAAAGAATGAATATTGGGCCAGGGATACAGCTCAGCAGCACAAATGTCTGCATGACAAGCATGAGGTCATGAGTTTGATGCCCAGTACCAAAAAAAGACGAATATCTTCTTAAAAATTCTATATGAAGGGCTGGGGATATAGCTCAGTGGAATAAGCACCTGCCTAGCAAGAGCAGGGTCCTGAGTTCGATCCCCAGTACTGCAAAAAAAAAAAAAAAAAAAATCTATATGAAATTCTTGTAATGAGGAGCAATTAGGACATCTGAATAGATTTATAGAGACTATATTTATTTCTTTAAATATTACCTAATTTTACTTTCAAAAGTTCTCGGCTTAAATGATTTATTCTATATCCAGAAATCTAGAAAGTAGAGTCTTGCTGTCATGTTAGACAGTGACAGAGGCCTCAAAGTATAAGTGAAAGATGCTTGAATTTGAACCTTGCTGGGTAGATGAGGACTGTCTGGATATTTTCAGCTGTGTCACTTACAATTTGTTATTGTTACATTCAAAAGCCCTGGCTTAACAGTTGTTGAAAATAACTCTTTTGTTGTTGTTGTTGGAGCAAAAGGTACATTTTAGGGAATAACTTTGCAGAACATTTATATCCAGATGGAGCTATTGGTTCTTAGAAAATTCATTTCTTTTATTTTAGAAAAATTCCTTTATGTGTTTATCGTGTGCCAGACACTATTAGACTGTACATGAGTTAAATAATCTATTCTGCCCATTAATCCCCAGAGTCATCTTTACCTCTACTTTAGCTAAGAGAAAGAATACTGAAGTTGAAGAAGGCGACTCATCTAAGGTCACAAGATGTTAGTCTACCCTGGTGTGTCAGACAGGACCCCGGCAAGGAACAGCTAGCACACTTAAGCAAGGTAACTGTGAAGTTTAATGAAGGAAGTATCCATCAAGATGTGGGCAGGAATGAGTAGCCTTTGCAAGGGCTAGCAATAGTAAAACACACAAGGGCTGGCACTCGTGGCAGCTTCCGCTACACAGCCCCGAGGGACACAGGGTCTACATCTATTAGTTTATAATCTATGCCAAGCAGTTTACATCTTTCCCAGCCGCATCTCCCACAGACCTCCGGAAGCAAGGGAAGGAGCACTTACTAGGCAAGTGGGAGACCTGTAGCTGTGAGAAAGGAGACCCCCAACAGATACTGAGGTAGAGAGAAGCAAGTTCTGTCAAACTATCGCCCCAGGGGGTGGGGCTGACAGAATAAATTGCTTGAGCTCTTTCTCCTCACACCTTTTCATCTCCCAGTAGTACCTCCTAATTGACCAAACTCAACCTGAATGCAGAGGGCAAAGGAGCGTGGTTGATACAGTCTACAAAAATAAGATTCCCAGGTGAAGAACAAGATGGAAAAGGTAAAGAGCAGGTCTGCAGGAGAAACAGGACTGCTCAGCATCCACGTGTTTCTGAAGCCAGAGCTTGAGCTCTTGATTGCCAGCCACACCGCACTCTTGCCAAATGAGTGTGTGATAATTTCCACAAGATGAGTTATTCCCGGTAAATGTGATATTGGGGAAGGAACGCTCGAGTAGGAGTTGGGAAAAGCAGACGAGGGAAGTAGACAAAGTGCCTGGCACAGATAAGGCTAATAAGTGTAGGTCCCTCTTCCCTTCAGGTTATAAATCATGAGTTTCCAAACACATGATATAAAATCCTCTGTTGTAATGTTGGGAGAAAGGTCATAGCCTTGCCACTGAAGCAAAGGTTTTTCATCAGACTGAGGAATTTGGAATGTAAATGTCTGCATGATGACAGCTGATGAGAACAGAGATAAGTAGCACATAAACTCTCAGTTATCTTTTAAAACAGGAGCACTAGGAGATGCTTGTGTGAGGTACCTCATCATGAGGTATCTCCTAGAGTAGGGCCAATAGTAGGCAGAATTATGGCACTTGAGAAGCTCATAACCTAGTCCCTGGAACCTATAAATATGTAACATTACACAGCCAAGGAGATTTTGCTGATGTGATAAAGGTTAAGGACTTTGAGAAGGGGAGAAAATTCTGGATTATACAATTGGGCAATCCAACACACCCACAAGTCCTTGAAAGTGGAGAACCAGAGGTGTGGCAATGGGAAAAGAACTCAACTCCTGGTGCTGATTTTGAAGTTAAACAAAAGGGGCCACTAGCCAAGGAATGCCAGCAGCCTCTAGTCAAGAGGGTGGAAACAGCCAGGAAATGAGCTTTACCCTAGAGTTCCAGGAGTGCAGATTTGCTGATATTTTGATTTTACCCAGCGGCACCAGGGTCCGATTTGTGACCTATAAAACTGTCAAGTAATAAATTTGTGCTGCTTTAACTGATGAAGGTGTGGTAGTTTGTGATAGAAAACTGCTGCAAAGTTCATCTTTTTTGTCTCAGGATAAAAGAGCATCTCAGTATATAAGTTTCTCGATATGTGATGACAGACATGAAAGTGTTCCGCAAGCTCTAAACATGAATCTAAGTATCAGCTCTGTTCAGGTTCTAGGACAGAAGCTGCCTTCAGTTGCACGCCAGTGTAATTTGAGAGTAGATTAAAACCACTCAGTTTGTTTTTTTAGGTATCTTTGCCTTGTCACTAAGGTTTTGTTTTGAGCAGTAGTAGGACAGGAGTGAGCAGGCTTAAAAAATACCCCCCAGAGCAACTAACCTTGTTCTGGCCATGTGTCAGTAGAAAAGCACAAGTTAAAGAACAACAAAAATAAAACCACCAAGTTGGTCCGAGTCTTCAGTATTCAGCACCCAAGTGCTGACTCTGCCTGTACCCTAATGTCTGGGATTCCTGACAGACCAGTATTCACCACGGAGCTTACCACATGCTGCTCTTCCTCTAGTATTACAGGATTCAAAGTACCGCTTTATGCAGCCACCCATGAAGTGGAAGTTGAATGGGTTATTTAGACTCAAGCTACCTGTGTCCAAGAGGAACAAATGATTAGGATGAGAGGGGTGTGGGGAAGACCCAAGCTATCCAGGTGTTTACATAAATTCTCTTCATCTTGTACATGTGATGCAGCTCTCAGAACCTCAGTGTACTGAGAGGTACTGGGTGCAAGAAGGAAGTTCAACACTTTGGCAGCTGCAGAATCTTCAAAACATAATTCACCCCACAAAAGAAAGCTCATTCCAGACCCTTCCTTCTGTTTTGCAAGCAGAACCACCTAAGGAGGGTGAGGCTCTGCCTTTGTATGAAGCTTCTTTTGTTATTTTTGCTTCAGACGAGATTTCTGAGTTTGAAGTCTTTGGATGCTTAGATGAAAAGGATTTCAGAGTTAGTTATAGAGGTCAGTATGTGAGAATGCCTGTTCTAATCTCACAGAGTGCCCCCACGCAGAGTGGCTGATTAGAAAACGGCCACAGAAGGAGAACAAGGCAATCAGCTGCATCGGACTGGGGGACCCCACTTCCCCGGGGGCTGACACCTACTTACTTTTTACTTATCATCATCAATTTCCCGAAGGAGAAAGTGGAAATGTATCACTCGTACCAGAAGATTGCAGCACCTGCATTAGGCCACATTGCAGGGCCTCCTGCTGGGGAACAGAGGGGCAAAACCTGTAGATGGCTGCTGATCTTCTCTGTAAAGGATGTTATATTTATTTTTCATTTCGTAACTTTTTCAAAAGCCTTTGGTTGGAAGCATCCTTTTTGCAGCTTTGGTAGAAACTGAAAACCACCATCAATAAACTAATGCTTATGCCAAATATTTTAGTTGTGTCTCCTAAGCATAGTTCTTATTATGCTCTCCATCAAAGTTTACTTACACAAGTCAATGTCTGCTGATTTCCTCTCACTTTTGTCAAGTATACTTTTTGATTCAACTCATTATCTAACGTCACAAGATCCTGGCTTTTTCAAAACTTCAGTTTCTACCAAATGTGTAATTCTTAAATGAAATAGGAAATTTAAAAATTCTGCCTAGCATCCCACCAATGTATCACATCACTTGCTCCTGGGAGCAAGCATCAGAATATCCAAGGTGAGTCCAAGAATGGGACTGATGATTGCCTCTCCAATCAGGAAATCTGGCAAATTCAGGGTTGGTGAGAGGCTGGCATAGGGCTCTGGGCTCCTCTCCCCTTCTGCTGTTTCATCCTGTACACAATCAAGGCGCTCCTCAGCAAGTCTTCCGTTCTTCCTGAGGAAAGGAAGCAGTTTCCCAGATGGTCCCAGAAGAACTGTCTCCCTTTAAATCTTTTGCCAAGGGCTGGGGATATAGCTTAGTGGAATAAGCGCTTGCCTAGCAAGCGCAGGGTCCTGAGTTCGATCCCCAGTACCGCAAAAAAAAAAAAAAAATCTTTTGCCAAAACTGAGTCCCTAAACCAATGCCCAGAAAAGAAGCTGAGAGTGACCTTGTCCGGTTTAGGCTGATCTTGATCCATTGCTGGGCCTAGGCACAGTTTCTAGCACATCTCATTCCCAGTGCCAAAGCAACAAGCTCGATTTTCTATTACTAAGACAACAAAGAGAAGGGCCCTTGATGGTCAGTGGTGCCTTTGCATCACAGGGAGGGCTTTCTTGGTGCGCATTAGAAAAAGCGATGGTGGTGGTCGCAAGAGCAGATCCTAGGGAGCAGACTGTGACTCCCAATGAGATCCATGCTGGAAAGCGAGAGTTTTTAGCATGTTGGCAAAATGTATGGCAGCAAATTCACAAAGCTTTAAATCTTAAAAGTGTGGCTCAGATATAGCTCAGTGACACAGTGCCTGCTTGGCAAGTGCCAGGTCCTGAGTTTGATTCCTGGTACTTAAAAAAAAAAGTGAACTTTCCATCTTTTATTTCCCATGACTCCAATGTCACCAATACACTTTCATCCCATCCTCAGTGAACTACGGTTCCAAAGCTTCACTGCCCTGAGCTCGATGCGGAGAAGCAGCACAGTAGAGGGAAACCAGAACATTACGCATATTAGACAGTCACTGTCCTGAAAGTGACTTTTGCCTGCAAGAGAAGAGAAAATATTTTTTAAAAAGAATAAAATGTAAGATATTTGCTTGATGCATTCCCCTGTAATTTAAGATCTGTTTTAATTATCAAGTCATTAAATCGATCAAGACCTGTGCCAAGTGCTGAGGGTAAAACGATGGGACTGGGTAGAGGGGGTTGAACTAATATCACGATATTGAGTGGTAGATTGGGTAAGTGTGGGGCACTCTAAATGCACGGGCAGGCAACTGGCTGAGTCTGCGGACAGTACAGTGGTTAGTACCATGAAAGAATAATGGACATCTCGGTCAAAACCTCCAGGTCTGACTCAGTCAGATGGGGTGCAAGAGCTGATAGAGGAAAAAGAAGAAGGAGGAGGAGATTAGGGACAGAGGAAAGTTTGTTCTTAGGAGACTTACATATGCCAGCCCTCAGAATGCCTTTTTGGGATGAGAATTATTTTGAGCTGAAAGCAATTAAGCAGAAGCAGATACAAGAGAAGTTACCTGCTCCCCTCCCCTGACCCCACTTGCCTAAATGTGGGACATAACTTTGTAAAAGCAGAGGAGTGCCCCCTCCTCTTTCTACCGGGAAAGACAAAGCTCCATCACCAGAGACAGGTTTGGACCCTTACAGCTTGGAGGCAGCGTCAGAGGAACCTGTACAACAAAATACCTCTGATTTTCCTTCCCACAACTTCCCACCAAAATTGGAAATTCCATCAAAATTTGAGGAATCAATGGATTCCTCAAAATTCGCTTCATTTGTCTTTCGGTTCTCTAAAATCATTCCTTTTGAAGGTGCTGAATCCAGAGAATGATTTATGCCTTGTGCATCTCCCATGTACACGTGAAATAACATTACTATGCTTGTTTGTTTTTCTTGTGCTAATCTCTCTCTTGTTACAAAGATCTGTCCCAGCTACAGACTGTGAAAGATAGAGGGAAAATTTTGTCCCCTCCCCTGCAGGGCCAAAGGCACTGAATAGTAGTGGGTCGTGTACCTGGAGGATAATGCATGAGAAGCATAGGGAGGACAGGGCGCCACCCAGAGGTAAGCACTGGAACTTAGTGCGTAGCATTTAGACACTGAGGGCAGATCACAGGATAGATAGGACACGATAGATATTAGGAGAAAATCCTAGGAAGGAAAATTTTACTCTTCATTGAAAAACACAATAAAAATAAGTTAATCCTCCCCACCAACATGGTGTTTTTCAATGGTTATTAAATGAATGGGAAAATGTACATAATGGGAAAAGGTACATAATGGGAAAATGTACACAATGATCAGTCCTAAAACTCGTGAGATCATCATGAAATTGACTCACTCAAGTATAGCTGTTCTCACTCAGCTAGAACAGCCTCTTTGGAAAGCAGCCCGGAAATTTAGGTCATATACTGCCGTTGTAAAGATTCTCATATTCTTTGATCCATTTCTGGGCCTTACATTTTAAGAAAATAATCCAAAACATGGAAAATGCTATACGCCTGAAGTTGTTCATTACAATATCGATATACCCATACTACATTATGAAATGATTAAATTGAAAGCTAGGACAGGAAACAACAGGAAGAAATACTTATTATGCTGTAGTATTTATAGCTATGTGATAAATAAGCCATCAATCATGGGGAAACATTAGAAAAACTTAAACAGAAATAATTTACAACATAACTGCTTTAAATCTTCAAAAATACCAACATCAAAGATAATAAAAGGTAAAGAAATTGTCTACAGTGAAGGAGGCTAAAGAGATGTCACTGATTCTGGATTAGATCTCAAGACTGGAAAATAAAAATACCCTAAAGGACATTATTGCGATAATGCCAGAGTAGGCTTATATGCAGGTATTAGATTTGTATCAATGTTAAATTTCTTGAATTTAGTTACTGTGCTGTGTTACCCTGCTTATTAAGAAACCCCTGCTGAAGTAGTTCGTGGTAAGGGAATGTGGTAAGTGAAGCTTACTCTCAGAAAAATAATTGTTGAGGAAGGCAGAGAAATAATGAGGGTGATAAAGCAAATGAAATGGCAAAATATTAACAAATGGTGAGGGGAGGGATGCAATGCAATTCTCAACTTTTCCAGGCATTTGAAGTTCCATTTAAAAGTTACACACACACACCGTGATGGAATGAAATACTGTATACCCAAGTCATGGAAGTGAGGTGTTAAATTGGTGGAGTTATGAGCAATTTCTTTGCTTTTCACCAAATTTCTGAAAGTGGTCATTATATCTTTTTACTTTATTAATAGTTCATTATCTTGATATTGTATTGTATTTTGGTAGGCACATGTCTGCATAGAAACAGGGTCTAAATCAGCTACCTTCTATTGAACACTCTGGCCTCAGCCCATCTCCATAACCAAATCATAGGCTCAAGTATACATACTGCTCATCCCACTTTCTCTGGGGAACAGCCAAGCAAGGAGAGCGACCAATAATTTACTACTTAAAAGCGTCCTGTAGATTATATTGACCATCTTGATGAGTCAAACACAAAATGACTCAAACTATAAACTGTTCACATCCTGGTAAAGCAGATAAAGATCTTCCACCTTATTAACCTGTAGAAAACTTAAATTATTTTTTAAAAACCTTCTAATTTCAGTGTAAATACTAAAAGCATGTGAAAGTTACAGAGAACAACCCAAATAGTTAAATTTGACATTCTTGAGGTGTCCATTTCAAAATCAAAATTAGGGGTAGGTAAGCATAATAAACCAAAGCAGGCTGGTGCCATGGCACAGACCTGTAGTCTCAGCTACTTGGGAGGCTGAGGCAGGACAGCTTGAACCCAGGAGTGGAAGGCTAACCAGGACAATATGATGACCCCTGTGTTGCAAAAATAAAAACAAAATAAAATATTGATTATTAGCAATTTAAAAAAATCAGGCACAATCCTTCTGGTACCTGCTGCAAGAAGTTGGTAATCAAGTCAGTTTTAAAAAACTGTGCACCTGAAAAAATAGTGAATAATTTTGTGTTAAAGTACTATGTATAGTCTCTTCAGAGTGTTTGTTATATATATGCACTACCTGTTTCATTACCTCTTTCAATCAACTTTCATTTTCTTAAACAAATGTAATTTATAAAGAAGCTTTAAATTACTATTGCAATTTGAGGAACATTATTGTGTACATGAATAAAAGATGCCACGTAAGGAAATGCAAGTGAAAGCAAAGTTGTTACATTCTTCAATTTCCAGTTATCATTGGGCCCTAAGTTCTTTACTGCGAAGAGATATTGTCAAGTTTCAAAAAGGTGTTTAAGACTTACACCAAACTGAGATTTTTATCTTGGTATACACAGAAAAAGTACAACAAAAAGAAAACAAACAGGGAGGAAAATGGCTCTCACTGTGATTCCACACGCACTAAATACAATTTTTGCATTCACCTAAAGCCATAAGGAGCATCAAACTTGGCTAAAGGGTACGTTTACCTCTTTCCCACACAATTAATACTGCATGCCCTCTTCCCTTAGATCCATGTAGAAAATCTGCATTATCAAAATATTTCACTAGGGAGTAAGAATGAAAAATGAAATCTTTTATTGTTAAATGCTAACCCAGGTAACGTCTTTGGGATGGTCTCAGCTGGCCTGTTTTGTAATAGTTCTCCTAGCTATATTTAGAGTGTGTATTCCTTGACCAACTGGCCTATATATTTGCACAGCAGCTGCCTTCTATGCTTCAAAGCTAAGTTTTCTCCCCTCTGCAATGCTTTTTTGACTCAGCATGGGCTGCACCTACCCAAGCCTGGAAGTGGCCAGCAAAGTGTGAGATACCATGAATGGCAAGACTAGCAGCACCTGGGAACCCATGATGACCCAGAGGGTGAGAACAGGTTCTGCACAGTGGTCCCTCCCCACCTCCCTATTTCTAGTTGTTTTAAGACAGCGATTAGGCACTTCCAATGGGACAAAAATAAGAATCATAAAAAGCACTGTGGCAAGTGCAAATACCTCCTTCGACTTTTGCAGAGGACTTTTCTTAAAATTGGAGGTCACACAGACATTATCCTACAGGGAAAGCTGGGCTGCTTTGCATGACCCCTAGGGGCACCACAGCTGCTCCCGCCAGGCATTAAACAGGGCTGCAGGTAACAAACACAACAGTTGGCCTTGTTTCAGGAGCCTGCATTTTAATTTTGTGGGGAAGAGCCTCGCTGCAAATGGTGTGTTTGCTTGTTTTTAAAAGCACTTTGCTTTGCTGCCCAGACTGCTTCCCAAACTCGTGAATCTCTGGTTCTTGTGATACCCCCACCCCGGCCTACAGAGCAGCTGGAACTACTCTGGGACAAGGTCACACAGGGAGCCCAGCTGCAAAGGCGTTTTTAGACAACTCCACAAGTTGTTCAGAGAAGTCAGAGCTGACAACCTAAAAGGCATCAGATTCAGCAGTTTCCAGTCCTGGATTTCAAGGGCAGAAGTAGGGATGGTGGCACAGTATTAATCACCAGCATTGTCACAAGCGTGCTGGTGGCTCAGGTGTACCAGCTGTGCTGCCACATGTCAGGGGACAGTCAACCCGCACTAGGGAGCCAGGAGTTTATGTTTTAAAGAAAGTTCTTTCTTAAAAATCCCCTGTAAATGTGCTTAGCCTAGAGCAGGTATCTATTTGTTAAACATTAACCATCTTGGTCTCTCCGGTTCGTGTTTCAGAGAGTGGAGAATGGACAGGACACCCATCCAGTTCTTCTTTCTCTTCAAAACCCTATTTCCCTGTGAGTGTTAAGCTGAAGTTCTTTTTGTCCATTTAGAAGGTAAGGTAAGTGTGTCTAGAAATGAACACCTCTCCAACTCTGTGCTATGTAAAATTTAAAACTGTTCCTGACACAATGTTTATGACTATAATGGGATAGAACATTGAACTGAAGTGGATTTCAAAACATTAATACAAGTCAGATCAGTTTTGCAGAGTCATAGATAAAAATATCTTTGCACACATGGTGTGAGAGCAATCACTCGATAGGAAAAGTCACCCCATCTTCCTCAAAGCAAGCGAAGGCATAGCGGTGGCATTTGTAATTCTGGCAGGATCAGCACATCCTCTCCTCCTGCAGGTTAAAGCTCTCTGTGCTGATTCTGAGTGACAGGAACAAATGTCAGTCCAACCGCCGTCTCAGCATGAGTGGGGCTCCTGGGAATAAAGCTGGTCCTCCTCCTTGCTGGGGTATTGCAGAGCTTCATTAATGTTTGCAAAACACTTGGAGGACCTTATATGGAAATTACTGTGTAATTGCAAAAGATGACTGTGAAGGGAAATGCTACTAAAATTTACTGGGAGAGGAGGAAAATTTAATCGATAAATCTTTACTTTGAAAGTTATGTCAGAGAAAAGTGAATTGACTTTGTAAGTGCAAGGGAAAAAGGAGTTATCTCTAGTACAGTGGTCTATAAATTCAAGGTATTATTAAGTTCCATGGCTCAGTTTAATTTTGTTTGAATTCATAATAATGGTACAATCTTAACCATCTACATTAAAGCCATTTGTTACAGAGATTAAAATCTGCTGTTGATTTGACATGCCCACCCTAAAAGCTCTAGTGCATAAGGATCCTTGGTTTTCTATGAAATTCAGCCAGAAGAAAACATACCAGGCACCCCAAAGGTAATTGGATTTCCTTTAAAGTCCTTCTCTTTCCATATTGTTCTTGGATGTCTTGTCAAAGCTGCACATTATATTTGTGCATTATTTGTTAAGAAACTTCAACAATATCACTAATGGTTTGCATTTGATTAGTTTTTGTTTTTCTGAAGCAGAATATCTGAGCTGAGCTTGTTTATTTGATAGCAATTTCATAATCGTGATCTATACTGGGTTTTTTTTCACCCTGGTACATCTTCTGGTCCAATGTTAAATTTACTCATTTCATTTCAGGGCTAATGGATTAGGCAGAATTATTACTCTAACTAACACATAGAATCTAATGTTTGCAAACCCCAATTACAGTTGACCAAATGATTACTGTGAGGCTCAGGGCTTGGATGTCCAAGAGTTAAGCAGCTCAAATCAGGGCTGAGATTTTTCACAGGTTGAAAGCAGCTTTTCTCACCTGTCCACGCTGCAGGAGCTGCAGCCTAGAATACAGGGACTGGCACTGGCCCAGGGGGTGGACACCTGGGGAGAGGTCAGCTGTGTTGCTGCAGCAAGCCAGGTTTTGTTGATGACTTTCTTGACCCAGGAAAGGCCGTTTGGTCAGGACTTTCCCAGCATGGCAGTTTGGTAGCAATTACAATTTCAGATATGTTCAAGCCTCAGAACAAAGGGTAGGCACTGGACACCGCTTCATCATCAAAGGATGCTTAGGCTGGGGTCCAGAGAACCTAGGAGCGGGAGCAATGACAAAAGTAGGGGCTATGTGAAAGGCCAGAGATAAGTTGTTTTTTATGTTTTTAGCCAGGGTCTACTATAACGCCCAGGCTGGTTTTAAACTCCTCAGTTTAAGGGATCCTCCTACCTTAGCCTTCCAAGTAGCTGGGATTACATGTGTACACCACCGCCCCTGGCTAGAGACCAGTCCTTCCCATGGTGCAAGTGGTAGCAGCCTATTTTCATGCGGCATTGCTCTATAGTGCTCTTCTGACCAGACCTTTTGAACGTCCTCTTGGGTAGGGCCAGACGAAGACTGAGAATACTGAGATTGGAGCTCCATGCCAAGGGACGCAGTAGTGGTAGAGGCGCCCTCTCTACCCTTTGTGATCCTTCTGCGTTCTGAGGGAAGATTTTGTTCTGCAAAGGGGCCAGACCGTCCTTACATTCTCCCAGATGAGATCCACTTCCGCCCTTTCCCAGTGACCTATTTTTTTTTTCCCCTGTGTGATGGTTGATGGATTGTGTCAACTTGAGTTAAGAGAAGTTTAAATAAATTGGCTCAGCAATTCTACACCCTAGGGTTTAAAAGACCCACCCTAGGGCAGCCCATTGCCTGGATGGTATAATGGGGAAATTAGGAAGGATGGATCTGTTTCTGTTCTTCAGAGGAGCTCCAGTCTTTGCCTTCAGCTTAGACATCATCCCCAGGCTTCCAGCACAGACTCTTTGGCTTCTGCTATAGACTCTTCAGCCTCCCATCACAGACTCATGAGCCTCCTGATACGGACTTGCATGGACACTGCAGTGAGCCCCAGAGCTTGGACTGATGCCTTTGGTCTCCAGTGTGCAGATGCCCTCTGCAACCTTCTTCATCTGACTCTGGGCAGCCATCGTAAGCCAATCTTGTAATTTCTTATACATTTGTATCTCTTGTGGCATATGTTTCTCAATAAAACCCTGACTGGTACACCCTGTCTTTGAGACCATCTTCATTAGTAGATGCTTTCCCTCTTGAGTTAGCCCCAGTTGCTGGTGCCTTTTCTCTACAACTTCAGATTCCTCAGCCTCTTATGAAAGGCTCTTTGTAGTCTAACTCTCACACATTCAAAGGACCCTCTTCTCCTCCACCAGCAACTGTACCCTAACATCACAGTCTACTTTCCTTCCCTTCCCTCCCTGGCCCCCCATTCCTTTTCTTTTCTTTTCTTTCTGCACTGGGGATTGAACCCAGGCTGGGCTTGCACTGGCCACCCTCCTATCTCAGACTCCCATGGTTCTTGGACTATGGCATGCACCACCATGCCCAGTAGTCTACTTGCATTGTAGCATTGGTTCTGTAGAGGTAGAGAGATGGGATATCTTTTTCATACAATCCAACTGACATACATAGTTGATAACCCCATAACAAAAGGCAGGTTATCAAGGGAAAAGCATTAATGGATTTATTAAACTTTATGTGACATAGACGCCTTCAGAAATGACCCAAAGACCCAGGGAAGACTGGCTACTTTTATGCTTCAGTTTGCTGAATGTGGACAGCCATGTGGAAATGTGAGGGGAGGAAAGGGTGTGACGTGGTGGAAGTAGATGAGCACACAGCTCAGCCGGGCCAGTCTGCTCAGAGCCCTTCTGGAAACCGTGTATCACTCTTTCCTCAGGAGAATGGGGAAGACCACTCTAGAGCAGAGGTTTTCAAGGGAGAAAGAGAGACTGACCTTTCTTCATTTTATGGCTTGCTTTGGTGGGGAGTTCTAGATTCTATGATCTGCCTTGGGGGAGGGAAATTCTGGTTTCTGTGGTGCGGTTTAGGGGAGTGCAGCATGGTAAATACATGAACCAGTTACATGTTTGTTCATTATCTTTATCAAATATGTATGTATATAATTTCTCTGCTATCCTGTCTGGTGTGCAGTCTGTCCCTTTACGCCAGCATCACTATGAAAAGGTATGTAAACTTACATTGCTACATGATGACGACAGCAACTGACATCGCTAGCTGACAGGACCTTTTCAGATCTCTTATGAACTAATGGGACCCAACGGGACCAGTTGTACTGTCCATTGTTAACCAAAACGTTGTAATGAGGCACATGAAGGTACAGTTTTCCTGGGGCTTTTGGGTCTTCATGTTGGAAGGTACCCCTGTGACATCAAACTTCGATTAAATAAATGTTTATGCTCTCCTCATATTAATCTGTCTTTTGTTACCAGAGTGTTTGGCCATGACTCTTATAATGGTGAAGGAAAAAATATGTCTTCTTGCCCCTGTGATAGTTAACGAATGGTGGCAACTTGAGTAAAAAATGCTCAACTAATTGGATCAGCATAGTTCTGAGTGTGCCTGAAGGGATTTGCTGCAGACAGAAGACCCACCTTGGGGTCTGAGTGCCACCAACCAATAGGCTTGTCACCTGAATGGAATAAAGGGGAAATGAAGGAAGGCCACTTCTGTCTCCTTGGAGGAGCTCCCGTCCTCACCTTTCCTTGGACGTTGTCCCCTGGTTTCCAGTGCAGACCTTTGGGCCTCCTGATATAAACTCACATGGGACACTAGAATGAACACCAGGACTTTGACCTCTGACTGGATCCTTCAGATCTCCAACCCTTTTGTACTTTCTACACTTGATTCTGCAGGCCGGCATTGCAAGACTATCTTGTAAATCTTTATATATATAATCTTACATTAAGTTGTGTTTCTCTAGTGAGCACTGAGTGATACAGTTTTTGGGTACCAGGAGTTAAATTTGTGTTGGTTACTTTTCTCATTGCTGGGACAAAACCCTTGTCACTCACAAGTTAGAAGAAGAAAGGTTATTTCAGCTCCCAGTCTGTAGAGCTTTCAGTCCTGGTTCAGCATGGCAGAGAGGCAGAAGAGAGACAGCCCAAGGCAGGGCAGGCTGAAAGCAGTGCAATAGCAGCCCTAAGTTTGCACTCTTTCTGTCCTTTTATATTCCACCCAGGCTACAAATGTATTGATTGTGCCACCCATAGCCAGGGTGGAGCTTCTCTCTTCAGTAAATTCATTCAGCTGCACCCAGCACAGTGCTAACACAATTAGAGGACTAATCCAGCCACCTCCAGAATGCCCCACCTATGAGTGTATGGTGCTTTGAAGGGACATTTAAATGCAAGCCACAACACTCCACACTGTTGTAATCACTCCCCTCCTCTTCTGCTCACCTTAAATAGGTAAAATCCTAATGGACCCTGAGCTCCATGGTGCCTGCTGGACAGGTACTTAATAAGTGAAAAACCATGCTTGATTAATGATCCTAGAGCAAGAGCAGACTGGCCGCAACAGTGGCACCTCCGTGCTCTTTGTGTGGGAATGAACGTTGCTCTTGCTCTCACTTGATTGATAGCACTTGCCCTTCACAGATTGGAAGCACTAATTAAATGTCACAGGGACTAAATTGCAAAGAATGAATTGTCTCCTAATTAAAGGGAGAGAGAGCAATTGAATTAAGTGATCTCATAATTGTTTAAAGTGACCATGCTGAAGGCTTCAAGTCACCCATATCCTTACTAGGTTCTGGACTATAGCTGAGTTGCAGGTGTCACAATGTCACACGGGGCCTGGAGAAGGAAGCTTGGTGTTCCTTAAAGAGAGTTCTCCCTGTCTTCTCTTGCCCCTTGTTATGGCTTGTGTCTAGACGTCCCCACAAAGCCTCATGAAGTCCTAGGTGAGGCTTTTCAGAGCTGGCTGGATCTGCGGTGTGTGATGCTGAAATCAAGGATGTGTAATTACTAAATCAGTCTACTGATTGGTTTGGCATAGTTTTGGGTAGGATTAAGGTTGCTGCACCCTGGGTGTGGGTGCTACCTGCCCTAAGGGTTCGTAGCCTGGATAAAATATAAGGGAGAAAAAGAGTCTTTGCTTGTTGCTTGTAGCTTTCTGCCTTCTCCCTGCCATGAACTGTTTCTCCTCTGCAATGTTTCTCTGCCAAGACACCCTGCCTTGGAGCTGGCCAGCTTCGAACTGACACCCCTACAAAATGTGCGCTAAATAAACCTTTCCTCCTTTAACTTTGGGTGTCAGTTATTCTGTCTTAGCAATGAGAAAAGTAACTATGACACCACTCATTGCCCATGCTTCTTTCTCCTTTTTTCTTCTTTACAGTTTACTCTGCTCTTTCCTAACTTTCAGTCATTACCACACCCTTTTCTAACTCCTGCCATGCCTATGCACCATTAATATTTTATGTGGTTCATGTTTTACTAATGAACACATGAAAAAGCAAACTTTATATGACTGCCTTAAACAATAACCAGTATTATGTGCCATGAACCAAAGCTCACCCCCCAAAAAATGACAAGAATTTTTTGGCCTCTGGGAAAACAGCTTCACCCTTGGAAAACAGAAGAATTTGAAAAAACCTCCTCCTTAGAGACTGGCTGCCTCTACAGGGTCTTCCTCTCGGTTGTTTGCTTGCTTCACCTGGGTCATAGGCTATGTCTGAGTTTATAATCCGGGTCCTATAAGGATGGAGGCAGCTAAGGAGGTCCGAAGTGAACCAGATACTTCCAGACTGCACCTGTCTTGTCCTGAGTGCTGGGGCTCTACTCTCCCATCTCCAGACAGGTGAAAATATCTTTTTACTGTGTTGACCACTCTGTGTCAGATAAGGATTTCTAATTTTTCACTTCTGTGCCACAGACAGTTCTGACGAACATCTTCCTTATTTTGTTTTCCAGCCCTTTCCCTCCATTTGGAAACTTCACCCTCGGCTCTCCATCTCCCTTCGGAATCGTGCGGCTATCACTTAGGACTGACACACGGCAAGCACCTATTTTAAGGTCATTTACACGGCCTATTCTATTCATCTTCTCAGCAAACCTTGAGAAAGAGGTATCATGATCCCTAATTTGCAGATGTGGAAATTTTGCTGAGTGTTACAGAGTGAGACGTTCCTATCCCGGGCTGCCTCTGTGAAGCTGCTAGTTCTGCCAGCAGTCACATCATGGCTGAGTATCCCGGCAACACTGGCTCAGATTCCTATGTGCTGTGTTCTGTGTGACGGAAATCAAATCAGTTACGCCTGGGACTCATTTTCAGTCTGGGCTACCTGTGACCATTCCATCCAGAGATGGTAGCTAGGTTTCATCTGAATGCCAACACCAACAATAAGCAGAAGTGGCGTGGAGCTCTGCATCAGAGACTGCTGCGGCGCTGGCAGAAGGAGATGATTAATTAGAAATCTTTCCCACCGGCCCTGGAGTAGGGAGCAACCGCACAAGCCCTGCGCCTTTGCTGCACTTGGCGCAGTCTTTTCTGGAATTGCTTACGCGTTCCGTCATTTCCCAGTTATCTTACATGCCCCACATTTTCCCTTTTTTATTTATGGCTTAGTGGTGCTTTGGGCTTCATATGACTTCTTTAGCTACCTAAGTTTTGAAATTTGAACTCAACTGTACGAAGGTGCTGTAAAATTTTATTTTCCTTCCTTGCATAACCTAATGTTATCTATGCTTAAGGTGATATTAAATAACCTAATACAGGGACTCCATAGAAATTGCCAGTCAGACTGCATGCCTGGCATTAGATTTTATAATCTGTTAAAAATAACTTGCACAAAGTACATAATTAGGTTTTGCCATTTTTTGTGGTCATGATTGTTAATTCCAAAGTTGCTTGCCTCTTACTGAACAAGTCTAATATTAAATGTACTACATAATCCATTTTCAATTTCACAGATAAAATTTTCCTAAGTTTGAACATTAGCTTAAGGGTTCAAAAATAATTTGGGTTGTTTGTCTTAAGAATTTCACTGTTTAACTCACTGGCTAGAATTCAATAAAAGTGATTTAAAATTTTTATCTATGGGTTTTAAAGCCTCCCCATGTAATTCTTCTTCCTTTTTAAAATAAAGTAGGCCCTGCATATGAGTTATGAGGACTTTTAACCAGTGTCCAAGGAGACCATGTTTTCTGATATCCACACAAAGAAAACGGTTGAAATTTTCCCCCTGCAATGACATTTTAATAATGCAAGTATGGGACATATTTGGCAGGAAAGGAGTGAAAACACACACATATGAAGTTTACAATTAAAATTCTTGATTTGTTGTACTGTACAGTGGGAAAATACAATATTTTTTCCTACCAAAAATCCCACGTGTAGTTTAAGAGAATGAAATTCTAAAAAGTGCTTCACCCATGTGAATCATGCATTGCTAGAATATTCTATGGTTAGTACTTGCGTACTGGTTCTTGGTTCAAGAAGGAGGAAGAGGAGGAGGAAGAGAAGATGGCAGCTCTGGATACCACATTTATCTGCTTAAAATTTTAGTATTTTCTTTGAGAGTTCTGCTTTCCTTAAGGACCCTAACTAAAGGCTTATGAAATAGGAGACAGCAAAAGTCATACGGCAACCTCAGGAGAATATTCATTTTAATTGCACTGATCTTTCTAAATAAGGTTAAATACAATTGTTCCCCAAGTAATAGATCATTTTTATTGAGGTTAATGTTGAGTCAAGATCTAATTTCTGTAGCTTCTTCAAGTTATTTGAACCGCTCTCCCCAGCTGCATGATGATACTGTTCACTGCAAATTCCAATTCACAATGTCTTACTCATTTATTGCTTTAATAAATATTTTCAATACGTTTACTTTTAATGAATATGATGATTCAAAATAGAAGTCTATGCTAGTTAAGTACAGACCCTGCAGAGCACTTCCCTTCCTGAATATGGCAGACTTGGTAACAGCTGTTTTGAAAACGCACCACTTCCCATTCTTTGATATTCCTCCCACCAAGAGGCAAAGCCTGGACGGCTCCCCTTGCCTTTGGGCAGGCTTGGAGGGCTTCGCTCAGCAGAAGTGACACCGAATGATCCCTAACGCTAGCACACAAATGACCCCGCAGCTTGTTGGTGGGAACCCTTGCTCTTGGAGCCCTCATTCACCATGAAAAGAGCTGGGCTGCCTGGAGGTTCGCGTGCTGGAAAGACCTCGGTGAGTTTTCCGGCAGACCTGGTCCAGGCCAGTCTTCCCACAAATGCCTGAGATGAGCAGTCAGCCCTGTGACTCACAACCTGCGATTCAAGGCTTTTCAGCTGAGGCCCTGGACATCATAAGACAGGGACAAGCCATCCTGCCTGAGCACGGCCGCTTGTCCGAATTCATCACCCACAGAATCCAGGAACAAAATAAAATGGCGGTGGTTTTATGCCTCTGAGTTGGGAGGCTATTATTCACCTATGGGTAACTGGAGCATTGCTTGGTGCCTGGAAAAGAGTGTTTTTGTAATAAACCTTCTAACCCACGGCACTGATTTTAGAGCCAGGCTGCTGGTGAAAGGCTCATGGGCTTTGAGGAACATGGGATGAAGGGCCGAGGAGGCGGAGAGAATCACTGTGGGAGGTTGGAGGAAAGTGGCCCCTTGCTAGTGTGAGTGGGAGGTTTGGTGATACCGATACCATCACCTGAGAGAACGTGAACAAAAGCTAGGAGATACACCTAAGGAAAATACCTAGAAAAATAGATGGGGGGGACAGGGATTGGTGCTGCCGCACTAAGGATTCGCTCTACCACTAAGCAATACCCTCGAGCCCTGTGGTGGACTGACAGCTGGTGGTCAGCATGTAACACCCAGCTGAGCTGAACCCGGGTGGCGCTGGGTGTGGGAGGCCCGCCTGAGGGTTTTTGCCAGTAGCATAAGAGGCAAAACTGGAGACAAAATTGTCGAGGTGCTGTTGGTTCTCCTGGAGAAGCTTGTCATGTTGATTTTCCTGATGAACTCGGCTGTTCTCACCGTCTGAGGAGCTTGGGACCTTGTTGCTGAGCTTGGCTGCTGTTCACTTTGGGGGAGCTCTGGGCCTTACTTTAAGCATTGCTTCCTTTCTGTGGAGGGGAAGATGGTGCACTGCTCAGTCTCCTGGAGAAGCCTATTACACTGGCTTTCCTGATATGAACTTGGCTGTTCTCATTGGAGGAGGAGCTTAGGACCTCACAGTTGCTGAGGATGACTGTGGTACTTTCCTGGCTCTTACTTTGAGAGTTGCTTCCTAGATCCAGTGCAGATCCCTCTGCCTGCTGGCACAGCATCTTTCTAGCATCTACCACTGACCTTTGGGCCTTCCCAGCACAGATCTGTGAAACAGGCCTGCATGAGACATTGTTGTGGGCTCTAGGTCTTCAGCTGGACTCATGCAGGACAATGCCACGAGATCTAGACCCTCACCTGGATTCTTTTGGTCTTTAGTGTGTGCACATGTTTCCCATAGTTTTTGTATATAACTCTTTGGTTGGCTACTGTAAATAATCTTATAAACTATGTGTCCTGTATTGTTCCCTTTGCAAACCCCAGACTATAACAGGCCCTCAAAAGAGAAATTTCTCAGCAGAACACTGAAGATCTCTGCTGGCTTCGTCACTCTTATCTCCAATAGAAAGCGAGAGAGTAATGTACCGAGGAGTAGAGAATAAGAAAAAAATTAAATAGGCCTGACTTTTCCAGTTAGCAAAGGGTTTCCAAAGTAAGAAAAGATTTCAAAGTAAAAATCAAGTCCTAGAGCCAGGTGTGGTAGCACATGCCTCTAATCCCAGCACCTGGGAGGCCGAGGCAGAAGGATTGAAAGTTTGACCCCAACCTGGGCTACATAGTGAAACCCTATCAGGGGGTGGGGGGAGAAATGGGAGGAGAGAGAGGGGAGGGAGAGAGAAAGAGAGGGGGGAGGGAGACACGGTGACAAAGAAAAGGAAAGAGAAAGAGGGGGACCTAGAAGCTATTAGAAAAATGGCATCTCAAGGGAAGGATGAAGTCCAGGTAAGACTTACACACCTGAGTGTCGACTTCACAAACTTTAAGGTGGGGCCTCACACAGGCTTTTCAAACAAACATAAATCTTCCAAAGTTCTCCAGGATGTGCCTTGCAGACAAGCTCCATTAAACACAGGCTTTCGCAGAGCAACAGATAAACGAATCTGAACAGCCTCAGAGGAGGCCGGCCAGAAAGACTCCCAAGCAGAGCTCTCCTCCTAGCAGGTGTGTCTAATGAAGTGTGTTACTCATGGATAATCAAGAAACTCATAATTCTTAAAGAGGCTGTGTCAGTTTGAGGTCAAAGCAAGAGAGACTATAACTTGAAAGGACATTTTTGAACCCTGGAACTCCTATGTGATGGCATTTGGAGGTGATGCCTTAGGAGGTGATTGTTGACTTATAAGGAGAGATTCCAGGGGCCCCTCCCTTCTCTCTATCCCCACACAAAGAGCTCACAGGAGCACGCTGTACAGCGAGAAGACAGTATCTACAAGCCAAGAGGAGGGGCTGCAGGGCCAAACCCACCTTGCTTGCACCTGGATCTTGGCCAGATTTAAGCCTTCAGAATAGTAAGAAACAAAATTGTGTTGTTAGAGCCATCCGGTCAGTGTTTTTGCTTTAGTGGCCCAAGACTAAGTCACAGTATTTGGGGTTGGGCCAGCATGAAGGTTTCCTTGCATGGAGAATGGGTTTGTGCAGTTTGCGTCTCCTACCGACATCGAAGAGTGAGCACTCAGGCTTTCTTAACATCCTGCCCACACGTAGGGCAGAAGTGGAAGGGAAATGGATGATTGGGAACGCCGCCAACAGCGCTCAACGTCACAGCTGGGCCAGGCTCTGTGCGAAGGAATACTTACTTGTTTTAAGGTGTCCTGTGCCTTGAATGCTTCAACTGGATCTGTGTAATATTGAACCAAAGGTCCCGGGAAGGCCAGTTAGACATTTCTATCCACCTTCTCCTCCAGAAAGTACAGAACTGAAATGGAAGGGAAAAAGCACTCAAAATTTGTAAGCGAGCGATTTTGAAGATTAAGTGGGTGAACTTATCTTGGCAATTGTTATACAGCTACGATAATTAAGAGTGTAAAGAACTACTGCCAATCTGTGAGGAAAAGACAAAGGACGCAGCAGGAAATGACAAATGGTCAGAACGCAGGATTTACTAGTGTGGAAGGAAAATAAAGAAAAAATAGGAAAAGATATTAAAACTAAGCAACCATGGAAATGAATAAAAACCACAATGAGATACCATCTCATATCTCTAAATGTGGTAAAAATTAATAATATAAAGTATAGTTAGGATATTAAGCAATAATAATATCCAAACCCTACCTGTGGATCTAAAATTGGTGCTTCCTTTTGCAGATAAATGTTATAATCTCTAACAGACTTGAAGCTGCATGTAGTAAGATTTGGAAATTTTATTCCTAAGTAAATAGCCTAGATCAACTATTTCACCTGTGCACAAAGAGACACAAAGCAGAATGGCCACTGCACCATTATGAGTGAAAAACTCAAATAATGCAAATGTCTATCACCAAGGAAACAGATACATTGGGTACTTTCTTGCAATGGAATTCTATTGTTGCTTAAAATAACCAAACAGGCTACAGGTGTCACAATACCATGGATCAGATAAGTGTCAAAAACATGGACAAGAGAGGGAAGGGGGTGGTGGGGGAGGGAAACAGGTAGCTTCCATTCTGCATGTGTGTTTCATTTCTTATAAAAACATCTGCTGGGCATGGTAGTGAACACCTGTAATCCCAGCATGCGGGGGATCTGAGGCAGGAGGATTGCTGCAAGTTTGAGACCAGCCTGGGCTACCAAATGAGCTCAAGGCCGGCCTGAGCTGCATAGCGAGACCCTGTCTCAAAAAGACAAAAAAAAAAAAAAAAAAAAAAAAAAAAAAAAAAAAAAAAGATACATCTGAGGCTATGGTCTGACAAAGTTGGATTGTATGTGATTTTTATCTTACATACTTCCTGTGGGTTCAGAGTGTTTATTAAAAAATGCTTTGGAACAGCATTCCGACTTGGTTATAGAATGTCCCTTCTTTAAAGCCTCTAATAATATTCATAAGAACTTCACCCCCTTCTATTCCTAAGATTCCACACAGTACAAATGTCAAAAGATATGAAATACTAACAATGGAGTGCCAGTATCTTAGCCACATGCTCTTTCTCTGCTTGATAAACTAAAGGCACAAATGGCTTTCACTCATCCACCAAACACTTGGGTCTTATAAGTCGGTTACTATGATAGATTCTGACACAAAGTTATAAAAAGAGCATGGCCTTGATGTTGGACACTGTCTGGTATCACGTCTGCGTGGACAGTTACTGCCTATCCATGATAAGTGCTGATGGTTGGCACAAGGTGCTCCAGGACAGCCAAGGCAACCAGCCTCAGGGAAAGGACAGAACGTGTGGAAAGACTTCCGGAAGAAGGGACATGTGAACTGTGCCCAAGAGATAAGTGGGAAATAGGCAGAAAGAAGGACATTTATGGCTTCCAGGGAGTGCGTGGGTGGGTGGGGGGCGGGGCTAGGTCTCCAGACTGATGAAACTAAAGAAAGGGCCGAGGTGACAAGTGACAAGGCTCTATCCAGGGCCAAGGGAGAGCCACAGCAGGATTTTCAGCAGGGGAGGAGTAGTTGCCAGTGCTGAGCACTTACTAAGAAATCTTCATGTGTCGGAGCTGGACTCAACAAGGCGCAAACAGAGGAGGTCTTTGTAGTCTTGCAGCCCTCCTCAGTCACCCTGTGCTGTTGAACAATTCTTTCCTTCTGTCCCGGGTGAAAGTGTAGATAGGTTTCCTAGCCTTCCTGGTCACTCAAATAACAAAACCCCCAGTTAGCCTCACAAGCCTAGAAATCCCAATCTCATGTCCCTCGGTTTCTCAGCAAACACACTTAAATCTGGGTCAGCTGCAGGGGGAACTGAGACGTGGTTTTCTTTTCCTTGGGCCATTTATTTCTTAATC
Source organism: Dinomys branickii (assembly GCA_004027595.1). Lineage (NCBI taxonomy): Eukaryota > Metazoa > Chordata > Mammalia > Rodentia > Dinomyidae > Dinomys > Dinomys branickii. Next base: position 34,243 of record PVLD010009593.1, read on the forward strand.
CCTGTCTACACTTTGTACCCTTCCAAGGGGAGGCCCTTGAAGCAAGGTCTTTTTTGAGTGATGAAGTTAAGGTTTGAAGCTGGTGTCCCCTGGCTATGGCAGGTGTCCAGAGCTGGCTTTATAGCCTTGCATGCTCCTCAGTGATCCTGCACCAGGGTCCAGAGCTGCCCGGTTTGTGCCTTTCCGCCAGCACCTTGTTGCTTCTATCAGGGAAAGGAAGCGTCAGGCTGTTACTGAGGTCAGACAGTATTGCACATCTACCAGCCCTCTGGGGAGGGCCCCTTTAGGATGAGTCTTGAATAGCTTTTCTCAGTGCTGACTTTTGTCCACTGGAAACAAGCAGCCATTGCAGAAGGACAGAGAGCGATCACCCAGGGCAGCCCTGCATCTGACTACTGCCTCCCATCGCAGATCTAGACAGGGCCGCTCATCTTTCAACTCTCCAGCTGCCAGTCAGTCATGAGTCATTCCCCTGGGATGTTCTCTGCGTTCCACACAACATCTGTCAACCTCTCAGATTCCCCTTGGTCTCTTCTCGCTCTGAGGAGTAAAGCAGCTACACATTAGTTTGTGGTGACAAACTCACCTGTGAATGCATCAGCATACCCACAGCCCTCAGGCAGGCCCCTCCGGATGCTTTCCATCTCAATGTACAACTTTTGCATCCTCCAGGGAGGGGATGAGTTGATGGACAATGAGTTAACCAGCTTTTCCAGTGTGACTTTCTCGAATGACTGGTCTGGAACAAGGTTTGTCAAACCACGGCCCACTGGCCAAATCTGGCCTGCCACCTGTTTAAGTAAATACATTTAAGTGGAACATGGAAATGTTCATTCAATGGCATGTTTTCTGTGGCTATTTTTCTGCTGCCATGGCAAAGTTGGGTTGTTGCGACAGATACCGCATGCCCTGGAGCCTAAAATGTTTGCAGGGGACGTTTGCTGGTTTCTGGCTTAGAAATGTACTCTTCAGGATGGTGCCCATTAATAATGTGGCTATTTAAATTAAATCTAAAATGTAGTCTCTTAGTTCTACTGGCTTTCTTTCAAATGTTCAACAGCCAGATGCACCTTGTGTTACTGTACCATATATATACATCATTATGGAAAGTTTTATTGGATGGGGTGATTTAGAGCATTCATTCAATATATAAAATGCTTGATACTGATAACTCACAAGGTAGCCAGCCCTCCTGTGGGAAAACTTTAACTCTCAATATTTCTTTCTTTCCCTTACCTGTTCAACTTCAGTTCCCCTCAGCCACAAAAGCCAGCCCCCACCCCCATCCACTTTGACAGGACTAACAACTCATCCTGCTCAGGTTGTTCTGACCCGAGAACAATCCACCAGCTTGGGCTGTTCTGGCCCACAGACACCCTCCCACTGCTTGGCCTATTCTGGCCCGCGGACATCACCCCCCAAAAAGGAGCTTAAAAATCTCACACTTTGCTCAGCTCAAGGGTGCCCTGGTCCACTGGACAGTCTCCTATGCCACTCTCCCCCAAATAAAGACTTCTCTCGTGTCAGAAGGTCTGGTCTGGTTCTGTGTGGGCCTTGGTTCTATCAGATACCTATAGTATTTTGTCGGTCTTATGATCTTAAGCAGAACTAAGAAAAAAATACTCACATTTTCAACATATAACTGTACTGTTATACATGAAATTTTCACTTAATCCTCTCAATGCCCTGATGAAGTAAGGGAACTATTTACAGTTGATAAAATGGAGGCACTGGGAAGTTAAAAGTGGAATATATTACAGGATAATGTTTTCCTTTTAGGAAGAGCACTTTGGAAACATTGTGGAAAATAAATATTGGATGTGAGACAGAATTTCTTAATTTCCTAGGGCTCCCAGAAAGTAGCCATGGAACTGGTGGTTGAGATAAACAGAAACTTCCTTTCTCTTAATCCTGGCAGAGCCATGCTCCCTCTGAAGCCTCCCAGGACAAACCCCTCCTTGCTTCTAGCTTTGGTGGCTTCTGCTGTTCCGTGGCGAGTAGCCCCACCCCTCCAATCCCTGCCTCCTTCATCACATGGTCTTCTGCCCCGTGTGTTTCTGCGTCTGACTTTTCCTCTTCTAATAAAGACATCAGTCATGGCTGAGGGGCCATCCTGATCCAGCGAGTGCTCACTGTCACTTGATTACACCTGCACACACTACTTCCAAGTAAGATCACATTCACACATGCCCAGGATTAGAACCCCAGTGTGCCATGCTGAGGTTCACTATCCAACCCACAGCGGAATGGAAGAATTAATACAAGGTGATAGAAGGATCAGGAAGGGAACAAGTAAAGACTTGAAAAATAAATTAGACATACTTTAGAAGTGTTTGTGATTCTTGAGAAGCCTAAAATAATTAGGTTTGAGGCAACAGCGTCCAGTGAGAGAGAAGACATCAAAAGAAGAAAGTACTCTGGGTAGGAAAACGGTGGTGTTTGATGCTTGCGGGGCATCGCAGCGGAGCTCTCCACTCAGAAAGTTTGGGACAGGGGCCAGTTTAAGATGAGCCTGATCAATAAGGGTATAAAGAGTGAGTCAAGAGGGGACCACTGTGGTCCACAGATATTCCGTGTATTGGGGAGGAAGAGCTGCTCACAAAAGGAACCGAGAGTGAAAAATTAAGAAAGGAAAAAAGAAAACCTAGATGTGTACATGCTGTGGCGGTTAAGGGACGGGGGCATCTCTAGACAAAAGGAGGGCTTAACACTGCTACATGTTTATACTTCTCTTGAGAGGCTAGAAACGATGACAGGACTTGGAAACTGGCAACGCCACTGGGGTGAGGGACAGATGAGTGTGAAGTGAGGAGCTGACAGGAGCGGACTGAGAGGACCAAGAGGATGTTACCAGCTCCAGCCTGGGCCACAAAGGGAGCTCAAGGCCAGTCTGAGCAGCGTAGTGAGACCCTGGCTCCAAAAAAAAGACCATACAGGAAAGCAGCTTTAATAGCTATCAGGTGATGTACGAGCAAGGAGATTTTTGTTGTGGTTTATTTTGTTTAGTGTTGCTTATTTCAGACCCGAGATGTTTGAGCTCACTTAGACATAGAGAGGATGAAGTCAAGGAGACGGAAAGTAGAGGGTCTTGGAACAAGGAGGGTGCAGGAGGCAGCAAGATTTCCGAGAAGGACAGGAACTGAGGGACACATTCTTGACAGCAGGAGAGACACACTTTCCCACTGCGACAGTGAAAGAGCCACACAGTGACAAGTGTCTGGTACATTGAGGTGGATGGGACAGAAATTTGAAGAAGTTCTTACCCGATGGCCTCTATTTTCTTGTCATATGTAAAGTCAAGTCATTGAGAACAATAAATTTAAAGAGTTCTCAAAAACTTTTATTCCCATATGTCAATGGTATTCTTTAATATTTCATCCTTTGAGATTAAAATTATTTTTATCACCCATAGAAACATGACAGACTCTAAGAACCATTTAGATAAGATCCTAAAATTCATCACCTATTATTTTCACCAAGAGATTTGCCCCTGTCTTTTTCTGTTTGTTCGTTTGAATTACTTGTATCACTACTGCTCATTTTAGACCCAGAAAGCTATGGTCATCCACAGATTCCAAAAAGGGCTAGAATTTCACTAGGAGTCATATTATTTTATTACTGTTTCTCACAAGTGATAATTCTGTTTCTGATCAAATGACTTGATGGTGTGTCCCCTCCAGAGACTTCTAGAGAAATGGGCCATGTCTTGCTCTAAATTTTACCAACAAATGAGATAAAGATATTAAAAGTTATGAGGACAGGATGATATAAAAGATGACAAAATTATGAAGCCAAACGCACTCACTGTGCTAAAATACTGATCCAAATAAGCAAAAGAAACTTTGAAAGAGCTGAAGTTAAAGCTCTGTATTGAGTTTTCAAAAACAATTCATTGCCAGAATCTATGCCTGACATGCTCAGAGAGAGAAAAGTCAGGGGCGGTTACTGGTAGTAGTGATATAAAAACTTAAGATAAAATTATACTAAGAAAAATAGTAAGGTGTGAGTGCAGGCAATGACGAAGAGTCTAATGGAAGAGAATGAAACCGAGAACACACCCATCCGTGTGCGGGACTGTGGTACAGCAGTTCCCGCTTAGCCGTGGAGGATGTGTTCTAAGATGTGCAGGGGTCTCTGGAACTATAGATGGACGGAACCTTATGTGCACTGTTTTTCTTATACATTCATACCTATGGTGAAGTCCAATATACTGTAATAAAGTTTATGCGAATGTGATCTATCTCTGAAAGCCCCTGACTGCACCATCCTCCTTGTGGTGATGTGAGATGGTAGAGCGCCTGTGTGATGAGATACAGTGGAGGGACCCATGTGACACAGCCTTAACAGTACTGGGCGAGGGCTTGCTGAGCGCTGCACTGCAACCCCACCATGGTCACACGGGTGGATTTGCTAGACAAAGGGATAATTCACTTCCTGGGCAGGGTAAACCATAATGTGAGATTGCATTCCATTCCTCAGATCAGGGCACACTTGAAAAGTTATGAATTACTTATTGATGAAAACTTTTCCACTTAATGTTTTAACTTACAATTGACTATGGGTAACTGGAACTTCACAAAGCAAAGCCATGGATAAGGGGACCTACTAACTATAATCGAACTGGCATTGCAGATCAACAAGTAAAACAAAACAAGAAAAGATTCAGCACATGGAACAATTGATTTTCTGGACTTCTAAAAATAGAAATACAGCCTTTCCTACACCATATATAAACCTTAACTCTAGATGAGTCAAATATTTCAATGTGAAAGGGAAGTATATATTGCAAACACTACAAAAGAATGCCTCTATGCCTGAGATATGGAAAGATTTCTTCAACAAGACAAACAATATTCATGAACCATCATGAAAAAATAGTAATAAACTGAGCTATACTGAAATTAAAAATGTGCTTATCAAAAGCACCCTAAAGGAAATAGAAAATACAAGGTACAAATTCAAAGGTATGTGTAATATATTAACATGAAAAGTTAATATGTAGAATATATCAATGTAGCCAATCATCAATTAAAAAAAGAGATTTCAATTCAATAGAAAAAGGCACAGAGGCACTTCACAGGGAGGATACAACAGCAACCAATAAACAAACAAAATGATGTTTAGCCTCATTAGTAATCAAGAGAAAACAAATTAATATCACAGTGAGGCACCATTTTATTCCCATTAGATTTGAAAAACCAATTAGCTTTACAATAGTAAGCATAGCAAGAAAGTGGAACTTCAGATCTCTTAAATATTGTTGATGGGAACACATATTGGTAAAATAAGATTAGAAATGCAATATATTTCTGGTAAAGATGAACATGTGCTTACGGGGTGACTGTGGGTATATCCCTTAGAGAAACTCTTGAACATATGCTTAAGGAGGCAGGTGCAAGAACGTTCACAATAAACTTTAAAGGCATAAAACTAGAAACATCTCAGAATATCTACTACTGGGGAAATGGATCCATGAAGAAGTTAAAATTAACAAAACTATAGAACTGTGGATGAATATTTAAAACAATACAGAATGAAAAAGATACATCAGAAAAAAATGATACATAGCACAATTTTTTTTATATAGTTTAAAATTGGATAATATATACAATGTGTGATTTAAAGGCATGCATTTTGTGGAAAAAAAAAAAAACCACCCAAAAAACAAAAAGAACAAGGCCACGATATATTCAAAATATAGAACAGTGGCTCCCTCTGCTGGGAGGGAGAGGGTCCAGTCAGCAAGGGTCTCAGTTGGCTTCAAGGGCATTAGAAATGTTGCTTCTCAAGCTGGCTAATGAGGACTCTGCACATATTTGTATTTTATCATTCCATAACTGTATAAGGACATCCTATAGACTCTTTCATAATTTAGAAAATAGTAAATAAAAATATGCTTGGATATGTAAAATATTCCTCACAATTTAAAAAATCTGGATATGCAGTATTTACCCTTCAAGGACTAGTTCATTTCTTTGCACGTCTTCAGGGTTCACTTATGTTATTGTGTATGTATGACAGGGTTTCCTTCTTTTCTGTAGCTGTGTAAAATTTCATCACATATATATGAACTATTTGTATGAGGTACCCAAATTCATCTAACTCCTTGGAGAAGAGTAGAGTGAGAGTTTCCAGGGGTAGGAGAGAGGAGGAAATGGGAAGTCGCTCATCAAAGGGTGCAGAGTTTCAGTCACACAAAAGGAAAATTCTAGGGATCTGCTCTATAATATTGTGCTTATAGTTAACAATATTGTACTGTGCACTAAATTTTTATAAAGAGGATAGATTCATGTTATATGGTTTTTACCATAATAAAAAAATACATGGTTAGGGTATTCTAAGCAGTATGTGTCTGGAGATCAAATCATTGTTAAGTACTAGTCTTTCCTCAAAATGTGGCCAGCTGTACATGATACATCAGACCCTCCCAGGGCACAGGAAAGCACCCAGAGTTGCAGAATGACTGCTACCGCCTGCCTCGTGGTGGTAGGTGGTCTTTAATCCATGACATATAGCATCTTTGAAGGAAAGTTCAGTAGGATACAAAACAGACTGAACTTTCTTCAAACATATGAAGAGATGTCCTTGGGAAGAGAGAGGCTTATGTTTCAAAGAACCAGGATGTGAGAGCTAATGTTGTATCAAGAAAGCCTATGGCTGTATCACAGTACCCAGCGCTCCTTAGTAACAGAATATGATGTCTCATGAGGGGGTGAATTGACTCTCACAGTTGCTGATGACCATCTGCTAGAAAAATCACAGGAAAGCCTCTTTCATTTCTGAGACTCATCAACTCAACAACAACACATCAATTAAATTAACAAATTATTCTACATTAAGTACTGACCTTTCAACAAGGACTCTATTCATCCTCTGGTCTGTGATAAATATTAGTGTGACTCAGACTTGGGTGAAACATTTCAATCTTTTTTAGAGACCTCTGGCTGAGAAGCAACATGGTGCCCTGATATCCTGACCTTGTGGCCTCTGCAGTTGGAGCCATGTAAACTCCTGCGTGGGGAGCTAGGCTCCTGTGTTGGGGAAATCTACCTCAAAGCAGCTTAAGCAACAGTTTTAACAGAGCTATGGCATGAACTTCATAGTCAGGGTGGACAGTCAAGCATAACAGAAACAGACTGGGAAAGTGATCAGATTCTCAATTTCTCTCTTCCTTCTTGGGTCTGAGTCTCTCCATCACTTTGGCCACCTGGTCTTTCTATATTCTTAACGAGCCTGCTGGCTTCACTCTTTTCTCTGTAGATGAGCGTCCTTGACTTTTCCACATGGTGCCTCGACAGGCTGAAGGGCAAGCTTAGAGCCATCTCCAGAGGTCTTGGTTCTTGATGGAGTCTAAATGGGCTGAGGTTGGACCAGGTGACCTCGTCCACTCTGCACGGTCAATAGTCAGTGACATGTGGTAGGAATGCGGTCTCAGGGTCTAAGAGGTAGAAGAAAGATCTTGGAGGAATGGGGCAGCTAAGGAAATGAAGAGACCCCAGATTTTTTCAAGCAAATCTCAAACACACAGGACTGTTTTGAGGAGTTAAATTTTGTCCATAGAACATATAGCCCATGGCCACTCAGTTAATGTTAGTTTCATCTCTTTCTCTCTCTTACTTCTAAGTCTCAGTTCTTTTTATGAGATCTAGAAGACAAAACCTTTACTCTGATGTGTGAACGATTTTGTAAACTTAAGTAAAATATAAGCTACCTCTATGCTTGACCCCTGTCAAGTAACAGCAGGCATCTAGAGCTGGACTGTGCTGATGCAGATGGCATTGACCCCCCCATCAAAACTGCTTTGGTCCCCTCCAATTACCTCCCTTACCTTTGCAGGGCTGCCCAGCTGCCAGGCAATGGAGGTTCACTCTGTCCTGGTCACTGACCAAGCCCTAGTATGAACTGATTACTAATTCTGAGGTCTGTATCAATCCAGTTTTATTTCTTTTCTCCCCAGTTTTCTTTGCCCTTACCTAGAGAGTAAAATCAGTGGACAAAACAAAAGCTCAGCTGTCTCTTACCTATAGCCAAATAGGCCCACTGTGTCAATTTGGGCTTCTTTATTCATATCAGCTACCAAATGACAAGTAGTTAATTACATCTGCACAATTGTTTTGCTTCTTCAGCTACCTTAATGACTAAATTGGACCAACAGTGTACTTATAAGTCACTTCTTATTTAGCCATTATTCTATAGATAAACAATGATGAGGCTGGAAACTGTTAATTCAGCTGTGTGTTAGACATTGTCCCCACTCAGCTCTTTATGTAGTGTGGATGCTTGCTTAACTTCTACTGATTGAACCCAATAAAAATACTGAATAAAATAAAATAGAGAAGCATAGACATATCTGTCATTTTTTGCCACTTATAATCAGCAGGCACATAATTAGGGGTATTTTATATTTATATGTTTATGGTTTATATCTAGATGTTTCCCCAAAGCCTCATGTGCTCATAGGTGAGGCAGTTGGATTATGGAGGTTTATAGCTGCCTTATAGTTAGGAGATGGGATCTGGTTGGAGGAAGTGGTTCACTAGGGCATGGCCTGGAAGGGTTTATTTCCCTTTCTGGTTCCTCTCTGCTTTCTGTCCACCGTGCTCTAACTCTGCCGTGCCCCTCTGCCATGTAGTCTTGCCCTGAAGCCACTGGACTATAGACTGAACCTCTATAAATTGTGAGCCAAAACAAAGTTGACTGCCTTTAAATTATGGGTGTAGGGTATTGTGTCTCAGTGATGAGAAAGTAACTGGTAAAACAGGCATTACTGAAAATGAGGTAATGTATATAAATGAATTTCCCTGCCAGTTTCCACCTCCTTTTTAAGTGCCATATGAACAACAATAACAACATCACCAACAAAAAATTAACTGTGTTTTTCTTGAGATAAGGTCTCACTTCATAGCTCAAGATGGCTTCAAACTCATGATTATTTTGCCTCAGCCTCTCTGCAATCACAGGTGTATACCGCCATGGCAGCTAAAATTAACAATTTTTGAACAGCACTCTCTTTTTAAAAATGTGTAAATCTAAAGCAATAAAAAAAAGAAAAACAGATGCAATGCAGCACAGCCTTGGTATGTGTAAAGACTCGCTGAGGTCTTGCCTGCCCTCAAAGTCGAAGTCATACGAATGTTTACACAGATGCCCAACTTTCTGATGGATCATATTTATTACAAATTTTAACTTCCACTGCAGTTTTATTTTTATCTAGTTGTCAAGGTTCACAGAGAAGCACTCATGCTGCATGTGATTCCAATGTGGTAGTGCTGCAATGAGGTAAAAATCAGAGGGCCACGAGCCGGGATCCTGGCTTCAGATCCTGATTTTTTAATAGCTGAATGATCTCGGGCAAATTACTTGATTTTCTCACACCCTAGTGTCCCTCATTTGTCAACTACGGATTCCTATGATTTGAATACAGTGTCCCACAAAAGCTCATGTGTTAAAAGCTTGGTCCCTGAGGTGGCCTTATTGGGAAGTCCTGTGGCCCTCTAAGGGCTGAGTGTATGGCTGGTCTGGCCACTGGGGACATGCTCTTGAAGGGGACTGTGGGATCCCAGTCTCTGAGACTCTCACTCTGCTTCCAGGCTTGTGATGGAAGTGGTTGGCTGTGCCATGTGCTGCCACCACGGTGTGCTACCCTTGCCAGAGGTCCACAGCCATGAGACTGCCTGGTGTTGGACTACAAAAACCAGAATTGTTACACATTAACAGTTCCTTTCCATAAACCAACAGATATCAGTACAATTATCCTAGCTACCCTGTGTAGACATATACGTATTTTATTTCGTCTTCCTTCTTTCTTTTTCCTCTCCTCTCCTTCATCCCGGTTGCTCCTTCTTGTTTGAGCAGTTTCTTTTCCCCTTCACAGTTTCTATTGTATCTTTCAGATTTTATTTACCCTTTCAGGTTCTTATAGTAGGGAGGAAATATGACCTTGCATGCCTATATCTGGTTATATGTGCAACCATTTTGAAAATGACATTTGGTAATATAACAACTATTGCTAATATCCTATCACCATGTTTTGAAATTCTGTAACACTTTTATTGTTCTTTATGCTGTTTTCTTTGTGTATTTGTTTTTGTTATCTTGGGTTTTTTAAATGAAAAACAAAGTTTAAATGTATATATAAGGATAGCTGGAATAGGTGTATTGCTATTGTCTGTGGTTTATTGAAAGGAACAGTCAATGCTCAAAGTTTTCTTTTTTCTTGGCCAGTTTTGCACACTTGAATCTGGTAATCAGAATGACTGATCTGAAAACAACAATATGCAGTATAGGAACCACTGTTGAACTCCTATTATTTTGTATGGTGAAGCTCTGCATCATTTCCATTTAAAAAAAATTGTTACGGTCTTTGATTGTTTGATCAAGCTTATATTCTTCTGTCTGGTGGACTGAGCAACTTTGTTGAAGATAACAGTATGTAACACAGCGACCATTGTTAATTCCTATCATTTTGTTTAGAGGTCATGTATCGTTGTTGTTTTTGTGTTGTTTTGATTTTGTCTTCATTGGTTTTTTTTTTTAGTTTAATATTTAAAATAATTTTTTAAAAAATCCAGAACCATGAGCCAAAGTAAACCCTTTGTGTTTCTGTGTTACTTGCCTTGGGTATCTCATGATAGAAAGTTAAGGCAGGGATCATAGCCAAGTTTACCGTAAGGCAGTCCTGAGAGGACCGAGTGACAGAAGGTTTTCTCCAGTACTTGGCAGACTAATTCCCAACATGAGATTTATTCGTGAATCACAAAGTTGACTTGAGATACAGATTTCCCATGGGGGTATGGTATAGGCTCAAATACTAGCGAAGTGGTCTGAAAGTCATGGAATTTAAATCTCTGTTTTAGCAAAGTTCATTTTGAAGTCACAGGTTTCTAACATCACTACTGCGAAGTCAAAATTGTGACTTTTAAAACTCAGGGTGTCAGAAATCTATTATAATTACAACTTTTCTTTCAAAAATCCCATTTGTAATAACCACAATGTAAAATGGCCAAAGCCTTCATATGCAGTTCCTAAGCTGTAATGTTCTTTTGTGGGCAAATAATGTAAGCGAAGCAGCGTACTTGAACATTTCAAATTTGCTGTCACATACTGATAAAAAAAGAGTTGGAGAGCAACAGGGAGAATTATTTAACATGTTATATCTTTGAAGTCCTTTTTGCAAATATTAGGTAAACTTTGATATTTTACTTAAGTATCTGTCACTTGCCAGTAAAACTTTCACGGGAAATAGCAAAACCATCCCAATGGGGTTAAAACTAGCCCAGAGGCTGAGAAACTTGCTTCATGAGAAAATATAATCTAAAGAGCTGTGGGGTCTGAGCTGGTATGACTTTCTATGACAAAGCCAATTATAGGCATCGCCACTCTACCTACTGAGAGCTAATTTAAACTACCATCAGTTCACATAATCTTCCTTGGGAACGAAATCCTTTACTTCTTATGTAGTAAACTCTTTTTTGACTTCAAAGAGAGTTTTGCAGACCACACACACAGACTTGTGGTTTTAAGCGTATTACCCTTATGTGATCGCCTCTTTCCCTATCCTTCTTTTAGTTTCTTCATGTCTGAAAATTCTGATGGACTATATATTGACAGATAGGTGGAACTGCCAGGCTAGTTTGCATTAACGTCTCTCTCTTTTGGCCTCAACTGTTTAAGTAGACTTTAAGAAAAGTTTAGTTGCCAAATTCCTCAGACACTGCACATTGTAATAAGTATAATTTTCTACTAATATATTGATATGCATTTAAAGTACCATGGGATGGGTTATATAAGAAAGTGGATAGGCCATAACACCGGCATGATGAACACATAGCTTCTGTTTTTTGCAGTTATGCTGGTAAAGTGATTTTTAAACATATGTGTGGGTCATGCAGGCAGGTTCAGAGGCTGCACCAAAACACACCAGCAATTGTTTGATATCTATAATGATTGATGGACTATAGCCTTGGGGTGCTTCCAACTCCTTTCAAATGAAAATGCTTCACCCTTTTTGCTCACCTCTCCAGAGAGTGACCAGGAGCCAGGCTTGTTTCTGTAAGTCAAAACTAATTTCACCCAGTGGGTTTATGCAAATTGATACTTCACATGAAGATGTCTCAGTAAAGGTCAGGAGAATGCCCCAAACTGAATTTGGTTTCAAAGGCCAAATAAGAACTGCAGACACATTTGTTTTCATTAACTTTGTGCTGTACTCACGATACACAGGTCTCAGGACAATTCAGCCTGAGTGGAAAGGCCTGATCCCAGCTCCCTGTTGCTGGTGGTGACCAATCTACTCAGAGCGGGATTCACAGAGTTCCAATAGATTCACATAACAAACACGCTGTCCTCTGCTTTGCTGCCACTCACCACTGTGCTCCAGTCTAGGAAAGTAATGTCGAGCTCAGTTATTTGAGTTGTGTTTTTAATTAATTGAGATTATGTGATCATAACTAGGATTTTGGCAGCAGTAGTTACAACAGAATTATTAATGATGCTCCATGATGGCCAGGTGACTTTCTGACAGCTGATTTTTACCTGACAATATACGTAAGAGCTTTAATGAGATAAATAGAGCTAACAAGCTGACCTCACCATCTGCTGTTATGTCTCTTCCTGGGCAGAGCACTTCCCTTCACTGTGTATGAAATTTCAGCCCTCCCTGGTGCCGGCCCCTACATCCAGCCCGTGCAGAGCTTAGGGTTCATCTGTCAGGAAAGCCGGTCGTTAAGCACCCACTTATAGGCTGTTAGAGCCCCATGATCAGAAGACAATTTTCCAAAGCCAGTTGGTGAGGATCTAAATAATTCTATCCTGGTTCTAAACCAAAGGGAGTAAATGTTCTTCTTTATCCAGGGAACAACTGCTTTCCATTCTGAGATCTGAAATGCTCATTTTATTGCGCTGGTCAGTGACACTGTAGTGCTGTAGTGTGACAGTGACAGTGAGCCCAGGCAGAGTAGTGGAGTTCTGTGCCTGACTCAGGTCCCCTGCAGCACTGAGGCATTAGCTGCCAGGAGTGTGGGTACAAATGGCTCACAGGTGGGGTCCCTGCCCCTCTGCCCATCTCAGACACTGTCCTTAGCTGAAAGGATCTGTCTCAACCTGTGTGACCACACTGCTGCCTCCCTTTGTCCTGGACCCCAGCAGCTGCCATCCACTGATCACAGCACTAAGAAGGCCCATTCCCTCATCTCAAACTGCGATGGCTGTGGCAGGTCACCACCGCTCAGGCTTGCTGTGGAGTCAGCTGAGGCGTCGTCAAGAGCACCTCCGTCCGGCTCCCCCTCTGCCTAACCCTTCCTCTCAGCCCCTCAGGATCGGCTCCAGCGTCCCGAAGTAAAAATCCTACATGAAAATCTCTTCTACAGAGTCTGCTTTCTGAATACCTGACTGTCACACATAGCCCTATCACTAGAGCTCGCTAGTGAACCAATACTGGGCCTGGTCCACACTGAATTTTCTGCTGTAAGACGGAATCCACCTCTCTCTTTGTCTCAGTGGGTAACAGAGACATTGTGGTTCTATTATGACCTTGGTTATGGATATAGTGTGCTGAGGGCCAGTTTCTCTGGGTATTTACTCATGGCACATGCATGCAGTCAGTCAAGGATTTCAGGGCACCATTTAACCAGGGAGTGCTTCCTGTTCATTTCTATGGAGCACCTCTTTTATTTCCTCTTTTTTCCTATGGTATCTGTTCTAATTCTTCATTGCCACCCACAGCTCCCAAAATTGCTTTGACAGTTTGGTTTTGGAAAAACAAAAATGGAAATGCTCAGAAGAGATTCAGTCAGTTATCAGTTAGGTTACTACGCAGAGAAATTTTGAACGCAAAAGAAATGGGCATGTTGGCGTAAAAGGGCTACACTAGCCTGGGAATGCAGTGAAGTCATTATGGAGGAAGGAAACACAGGCAGAAGGGCAGCGATGAGCGTGGGCGTCCTGCGCCAGAGTTCTGGGAGAGGAAGCGGAGCCTGCAGAGCAGACGGACAAGGACCACCAGAGGAAGAGAACAGAAAAGTGTGACATCTGGGCACCAGAGTGCTGCGGGGAGGACTAGGGGACCAACTCTGTGGCATTTAAAAATATAACAGCTTTGATGACATAAAATTCACTTACCGTCAATTTCACATGTGATGTACAATTCAGATATGTGTGCCCAGTACCACTATATACTCCCAGGACATGTTCATCCCTCTCCCCTGCCAGGACAGAAACCATATTTCTGTCACCAGTCAGTCCCCATCCTCTCTTCCCCCAGATCCTGGCAACTCCAATATACTTGCGGTCTGTGTGAGTTTGTCAGGACTGAGCATTCATTATGAATGGGATCATACAACACGCAGTCTTTGTGACTGGCTTCTTCCACATGTTTTCAAGTTTCCTTATGTGGTGGCATTACTCACAGTATTTCATTCCTTCCTATTACTAAGTAATATTCCATCATGTAGATATACCAGTGTGTGGGTTTGGAGGATATTTTGCAAAGTGAATAATATAATACAGGACACATTTTATACGATTATTTATAATAGTCACCCAAAGAATCATATACAAGACAGTATGGGAAATCTGTCCAAACACTGAAGACCAAAGAATCCACTTGAGGGCCTCGGTCCTATAATAATGTCCTTCATGAGTCCAGCTGAACATCTAGAGCCCATAACAATGCCTCCCATGAGTCCAACTGGAGGCCCAGAGCCCATGACAATGTCTCATGCAGGCCTGTTTCATGGATCTGCGCTGGGAAGGCCCAAAGGTCAGTGGTGGAATCTAGAAAGTCTGTGCCAGCAGGGTGAAAGATCAATGCTAGCAGGCTCAGGGATCTGCACTGGAGCCCGGAAGCGATGCTGAATATAAGAACCAAAGCTCCCCGCAAAAGCACCACAGCCATCCTTAGGAACAGTGAGGTCCTGAGCTCCGCTGATGATAAAGACAGCTGGGTTCCCATCAGGAAAGCCAAAGCAGCAGTCTTCTCCAGGAGACCGGCAGTGCACCATCTTTCCCTCCAGAGCCAGGAAGTGATGCTCAAAGTGAGGACCAGAGTTCCCCCAAGTGAGTCAAAGCTATTCTCAGTGCCAGCAAAGGTCTGAGCTTCTCAGAGGATGAAAACAGCCAAGTTCGTCAGGAAAGCCAGCACGATGCACTCCTCCAAAAGAACCAACGGACCCTTACAGCCTCTCTCAGCTCCCCGCATCCTAACTTCATCTCCAGTTCTGCCTTACGCTGCTGGCCACAATCCTCAGGTGGCGTCCGGCACCCAGCGCTGCTTACTCAGTTCAGCCGGGGTTACAAGGTGACCACCAGTTGTCAATCCACCACAACCACGTTTGCTTATTATTCATCAGCTGGTGAAGAGGTGGGTTATTTCCACTTGTTGACTATTACAGATAAGCCTGCTATGAGCACTTTATGCAGATTTTTTTTTTTGCGGAGGTATATTTTCAGTTCTGAGTCTCTACCTAGAAGTGGAATTGCTAGGTCACAGAGTAATTTTAAGTTTAATCATCTGAGGAGCTTCTAAACTGCCTTCCGAAATGCCTTCCCTATCTTACATTCCCACCACCAGGGAGGTACAAGGGTGCAACTTCTTGCATCGTGGCCAACACTTGCCACTGTGTCACTTTGATGGTAGCTATCCTAGCTGGCGTGAAGGGGTATTTCATTGTAGTTTTGGTTTGTGTTTCCCTGAGGACTACTCATTCTGCGCCTCTCTACATTTTTATTTAGGTTGTCTTTTATTGTTTAGTTGTATGAGTTCTTTATTCTGGAGACTACATGGTTTGAAAATGTTTTCTTTTATTCTGTGGGCTTTTTTCAATTTCCTAGTGGTGGTGCCTTTTGAGGCACACAGTTTTCAATTTAGGTGAAATCTGTCTTACCTATTTTTAATTTTGTTGCTTAGTGAGACAGGATCTCCCTAAGTTGCGAAGTTGCTTTGGCTGGAATTGAACTTGTCATTCTCCTGCCTCAGCTTGCCAGAGGGCTGGGATCACAAGCATTTGCCACCACTGAGCTTTGAATCCTGCTGACAAACTGTGCAAACTCCAGACAGAGAAATGATTACAGGTTTGGTCACAAGGAAGTCATTTTTGGACTTGGAAGGAGCTTTAGAAAGTGTCACGGGGGGACTCCTGATAGAGCAAATTGTGGTTGAGGCCTCTGATGTGTGAGAGAAAAACTGTTTCTTCTGGAGAGAGCTGCTACTTGCCAGGAAGGTGTGCTCAGGGGATACAGCTTCGAGGCAGACAAAGAGGCCAAAGAATGTTCAGGAAAGAACTCAGACATCCAGAAAGACTCACTGACTGACCTTTGGGAGTTAGTCAGAAAAGACTGGGACTACTATAGAATTGGTTGACAGGATCCTTTGGGGGAATCCGACTTACGTTCTGACTGAATCTCTCTCTTCACACCAGTAGAACAGTAGGTGAAATCCTGAGGTGATGAAGCCAGCTAGAGCATGCTAGCTGCCTGAAGCAGAGAGAAGCAGGCCCAGCACTCATGCATCCGGAGGGAGATGGACACCCCCTGTGGAATACTGTACTGGCCACGGGGGAAGCTCCCCCAGATGGCAAGGGGAATGAGCTCTCAGTCATGGCCATCCCTAAAACACAGGAGTCTGCTATGTATACTGTTTGTTAAATTTTTGCATGTATTGTAAAAGAAGGTTTCAGATAAAATTCTTAGGAGTAGTGGACTGACTCAATATCAAGTCAACCTGCATATCTCATTTGTTATCAGTGCATATATTGGTTCGGAATGGCTAGGGACATGCATTAGATCAGCCTAGATTTTCGGGGAGAGAGGGTAATCTTAAGAAGTATTTTAAGGTATTATATTTTTAAGTACTTTTAACACATACATGCCTCATTGAAAATAGACTTTCACGCATATGTAAAAGTATGCCAACTGTCTGCTTTGATCTATCCCAGTCTTCCCATGAATGCTTACTGTGGCACAAGAGATCCAATAGGAAGCCCTTGAAAACAAGATTTAATTTTACTGACAAAGTTGCATCAATTTTCTCATTCAAACTGCACGTTAGGTTAGGGTTCGTTCTAAACTACTTAGGTAGTATGGACTAAATTTCATAGAAAACTACCTGCTCAAAACACGTAATAATCCAAAGGTTCTAGGATGGGTGAGCGCCTCTGCTCCCTGACTAGCTATTTCTGCCTTTAAGGCATGGCTTTCTGATTTGTCCTTTGGAATTGTGAAGATCACTATATCTGTGAGGATTAGTGAGCTCGCCTTTAAACTTTAAAAAATGAACTCTGGAAGGGTATTTCTGACCATGTCATAGGCTCACAGGAATTGCTGAATGTATGGGTAATAGGTTGCTGAGGCTTGGGAAACCAGCAGGTCATATTTTCGTCTTCAGAACAACTTCAAGGAGTTTGGCCTGAGTATGATTGTAAGGAAAACAAGAAATCTTAAATTCTTTCCAGCGTTGTCTTGTTTCACTTGTGTCAGTGAGAGCTAGTAGTTACATGAAAAAAAGTTTTCTTAGCATTTAAGCTAATAATTCCAGCTATGGCACTGGAGATCTGGATACTACTCAAGGTAAAAAATATGAAAGAGGCTGTAGGTAAAAGCCAACCTTCGAAGCCTTTGGTGAGTATCTGTGTCACTCAGCATATGAGGGTGCCTCACAGGCCCTGTTCCCTGGCCCACGGCCCCAGGTCTGGTTCACCAGCTGTTTCTTGGCTGGTTACACATGATGGGGTTCTCGAGGTTGGGAGATTAAGCCTCCTTGGTACTTAAGAAAAAAAACTATAGAGAGAAAAGTGACATTTTAGTTTCTCATTGTAGTTTTTAATGAAACATCAGCTTGTTTTCTCATTCATGTGAAGTGATGACTAGTCACCGAAACTGGGCTAGAGTGTGAGAAAAGGTAGGAAAACTATGGAAGGGAGAAATGGTAAATGCCCACCTAGAGCCTAAAAAATACATGGCAGGGCTCACTAAGGACCAATTGATCAGGAACAACTCAGAGGCTGTTGCTCTGTGCTTCTCAGTCAATAACTGTTTATTGGATTCATTGTTTGCTCTTTAGAGATAGAAATGTTTGAAAACTTGGCTCCTCTCTACTGAGAAAGAGTTATGAGCCATATAAAATAAGTGCTTTAGAATCTAAAGATTTCTGTAAGGAAATCTACCAAGGCATTAAAATGAACCCTTCCAAATAAAGGCTCAGATCTGAGGAGGTCTACTTTATACTGAATGAGCCACAAGACTGCACCTAACTTCCTTTTTAAAAAAAGATGCTGACTTTATAAAATTAAGAGAAATAATGAGCAGCAGAGATCTCAAAGGTCTCTTTGGACATGAACACTACTACAGAGTCTGCCAAAAAATGTATACACAGTTCAGCAGTTTGTTGTACTCAGAAATGTCTGGAAGCTCATGGCTACCACTTTCAGCACCTCTTAATTGTAGGGGCCAAAGGTAGCTTATATTAATCTCATGATGCCTCAATAAATTTAGTCTTAAAATATTTATACAAGTTTTTCTTTTCCTGATGTGTGTATATATATATATATATATATTTAATTTTAATTTTAATTTTTATTTTTATTTCTTTTCCTGGTGGACTCTATTTTGGTGGAGAAAAATTTATTCCTCTACATGTAAAAATAAAGCAATTAAAATAGTAAGTAAATGTATTACAAAGATTTGTGCATCAAGGGCCATTAAAGAAATAACATTATGGTTATTTACTACTTTTTGCTTTGATCACTGATTTCACTGGCCCTCAACTTCAGTCACTGTCCTCCATGGTACCTATTGGACAGCTGATGACTCAGAGTTGGTCTACAATTATAATATTCAAAACTTACTCTTGACTCATCACATCTTCTTTCCAATTCTCACTTCCCCCTCTTTGGTTTTACCCAAATACAGTATCAAGTCACATTCTCCCAAGTCTTTAAGAGGCTTACAAGTTTGAACCAAGAAGGCATCCTTACTCTGCCTTCTTGGAAGTTTGACCACTGACTGCCACTGAAAAGTCAAAAAGATGCAATGATTGACATCATCACAAATTCATTATTTTCCATCTTAGTGGACCTCTACAATGTCCAGGAGTTCTTGTATGTGTTCTTGTACATCATTCAGTACAAATTTGGTACAAACTTCCCAACTCTCTCTCACGCCTACTCTGTCAGGTCACCATTCTGTTCTTTTTTTTTTTGGCGGTACTGGGGATTGAACTCAGGACCCTGCGCCTGCTAGGCAGGCGCTTATTCCACTGAGCTATATCCCCAGCCCCCAGGTCACCATTCTGTTCAGCAAATAGCTTTCCTCTTGGGATAAAATATGGTCACTGGGAATGAACTCTTAAACTCCCATCACCGTCCTAA
>PVLD010009593.1:53703-76233 GCA_004027595.1 Dinomys branickii
ATCTCCAGTGGAAGAAGCATCCTTTCTCCTTCTTGTGCAAGAGCAATCCTTTTCCTGTCCTCTGGACTCCATCCCACCTTCCACTCCCACCGTAAGTGCACAGTTTTCTCCCACACACATCCTATGGTTTCTATCGCAGACAAACCTCTTGAATTCGTTCTCTTCACTTTTCCACAACTGTCTTCAGTCAGATCACCTTTACTGTATGCCTACTGGAGCCCCCAGTGGTCTTCCTGCCTCTTAATTCTGTGCTTCTGCCAAGCCATCCTCTTCACCCCATTAGTAATCTGGCGCAGCAATCTCTCTGCAATATAAGCCTCAACGATCCCTTCCCTCTTAAGAACCTTCAGAGGCTCCTTATCGCCACTGGGAGAAGTGTGTCAAATCCCGCCCTTTAGAACTCAGTCTTTCCACCCCTCCCCGACTCTGCTTCTCTGCCATCTCAGTTTGCTATCTGATGACTCTGCAGTCAGAATCCACACACCGGCCCGCAAACGCTACTAGTTCACAGGTCTCTGCGTGCACTAGTCTCTCTGCCTGGAATGTCTTGTTCTTGCCTTATCATCATTCCTGGTCACTCTTCAAGTCTTTGAGGAAGGGCCTTGATCTCTCTGATGACTTCTTTATCCTACTTCACTCCGTTGTATCCTACTCTAGGCTAAATGCTTTCTTAGGTTCCTTCCAGCCCTTACCACACCTTTATCCTTTATTCGTGTATTTTGTTATTTATACCTGTACATAAAGTAACTGTAGAAAAGTGGAAAGTACACAGGCAAAGAAGGAGTGTGTGGGAGAGATGGAGACAGAGAGAAACAAAACCAACCTCTAGTTCTTGCACCCAGACTTAACCGTACTCACTTTTGGCATGTGCTTTAGTATATATTTGTAAATATGTATATGTGAATACTGTATGTGCCTCTTTGATAATAGGTTTATACATACTGTTTACGTATTAAATTTTTTAGTTAATACTCTTATCTCTGTCTCTTTTTTATATATATTATACATAATTTCAATAGCTATTGACATTGTATAGCTATTTTATTGGAGCCATTCTCCACTGTTAGCCAATCATTTAAAATTTAATTATTATAATCAATGTTGCAGTAATTATGCATAAATGTTTGTGCACATTTCAAAGGATATTTATTTAGAATAGTCTTACAGCCAGGAGTGGTGGTACACACCTGTAGTTCCAGCACTCAGGAGGCTGAGGCAGGGGGATCCTTGTGAGTTTGAGACCAGCCTGGGCTACAAAGTGAGCTCAACTCTGGCCTAAACCACGTAAGAAGACTGTCTCAAAAAGACAAAAAAAAAAAAAAAAGAGAGAAGAAAAGAAAAGAAAAAAAAGAATAAAGTCTTACAAGTAGAATTTCTGGGTTGAATAAATTTTATTGAGTGTTGGTAGATTTTTTTTAAGGGGGTACCAGGAATCAAACTCAGGACCTTACATTTGCCAGGCAGGCACTCAGGCTGCTGAGCTATATCCCCAGCCCTGTTGGTAGATATTCTGTACGAGGCCACAGTCTAGGGACTGAATACAGGATGAAATGAAGGAGTTGACCCCTTTCTAGGGAGGGTATAGAGCACATTCCTAACATCCAGTTGAAGGTGTTTCTCTGCCTGGCATCCTTCACAGGTGGCAGCCAGCAGACAGTCACGACTAAGGCAGCCAGTGGGCATTGTTAGGACTCATGTAGAAAGTCAAAGACCATTCAGCACCTCTCGTAAACATGTGCTTGCAGTCACCACAGAGGCCCTGCCCTTCAAATCATACATTTCTTTTAGCAATGGATGATCCTAACATTTGATGCATCTGTCTTGAACACGTTTTCTTAATGGCATACAGGTCCCCACAAATTTTAAAGAATATTAAGATTTTCTTTAAAAGCTAGCAACAGAAATTTGGGACAAAAGGAAATTAGTGTCCGGGATCCATTCCCAGGCAGCAGGGCTGCTCAGGTACCTTTAACTTGAATTCTGTAGCAAACAAGTGCTCGAGGATCAAAGTTGAAGAAGAACCCCAGCTTCTAAGCCTACAATGCCTGCGATCACAGCTGGGTGTGATGAGGCAGAAAGGAAGGAATAAAACAGGGTCAAGAGTAGTAAATGCAAAATTACTGTGCCAGGACTAAGAAATTATACGTACTTGAGGCCAAGGCTATAATGAATCAGCTCATTTCTGTAAAACGTCTCAATTCTTACAAAGTATTAAGGTAGCTTCTTCACACATACCATGGTATTTCACTGAGAGTACCAGTCACCATGGCCCCGGCCCTCGCGCACAGGAGGCACCAAAGAGTTAGGCTTTCACTTTCATGGCCCCTGGCCCTGCTTCTCAGCCTTTGAGATTATGTGAAGCTGTGATATGAAAAAGTGGGGAAGAACCATGGATTGCTTTACTTGTGCAAATAAAGGGACTGCAGGGAAAAAAATTCTCATCTATTTCATTAATAGTTCAAAAACAGAGGTCAGTGTAACATCCTAAGATACAGAAAAGTTTTTTCTGACTTAAGACTCTTGGGAATTTAAGACATCATATGCAAGGGGTGATCAAAATGTACAATGAATGTTGAAATTTCAGTGAAACTTTATTACAGTAAAATATATATTGCCGTGAGTCCTCTCAAAATACTCCTTTGCTTCAAATGCACTTATCCCATGGTTCTTTCCACTTTCTGAAGCAGTTCTGGAGGTCCTCTTCTGTGAATGTCTTTACAGGGTCTGATTTTAAAAAGTACAGTGAATGCTACTGCCGCGTGCCACTGAAAGGAAAGGCAGACTTGTAAAAAATCAAGGAATATCCTCATCGACCTTCTTCACTGTACCAGGTACCGGGAGACTTCTGGTTCTTCACTAAAGTAACAGTGACCATGGGAAGTAAATGTTCTGATTCAGTTGAGCACAATGAGGATGCTGTGACAGCGTAATGAAAGACACTCATGAAAGAGGACTTCCAGAAATGCTTCAGGAAGTGGCAGGAATGAGGGGCTAACTATGTTCAAAGCGAGGAGAAGTGTTTTGAGGGGGATTAATGGCAGTGGGTCTTTTGCTATAATATTTTTTTCTGTGTCTATTTCCTATTGTCTTTTATTTTGCTCTTTTATATTTTCGGTTTCTCATATAAGAAAAATCATATAATATTAAGTTTGTGAGTCTAATTTACGTCATTTAACGTTACTATCTTAAGGTGTATTGAGACTTCCGCTATACTATTTTAAAAGTGTAAACATTCGCTGTACTGTATTTTTATCACATCGTATATATCTGTATCATATTTTTATTTTCTCATTTTAAGATGTGTGAAAATCTCCTATGGGGTCAACACCGGCATTTGGGAAATACTCCCGCCTGCCAGTGTAGCACGTTTTCCATTTTTCTCAAACACACAGCCCCAAGCACGGCCTCACTGTTTCCAGTCTGCTCTCCCGGGACACAACTCTCCTAATCCCCTCCCCAGGCACCCGGCCTCCCTGCTTACTCTAGGGCTGTTCCTTCTCCAGTTGTTTCTCCTGGCGCCCTCTCCTTTGACTCATGAGGCTCTGATTCCATGGAGGGCCAGCACTCTTTTTTCTCACCTCTTATTTTTCTTCCTCACCAGTCTTCTCCTTTCAATTGCTTGCTGATTATAGCCTGTTCTCAGGCAGGCTCAGCATTACTGAGTGGGACGGAGGGAGGAGGAGGGAGCAGCCCACGCTGCCCACTGACCACGCACCTGAGATTATTCGCGTCCCCAGCACTGGCTGCTGCCACGGCTCGCCACACATGACGCTGCTCCCATTTCTTGCCTAGGATTTTCCATGTAGAAATACTCTGACTTGGCTGTTCCTTGACCTTCTTATCTTTCCTTTCTGTAATAACTTTTTGAAAAAAATTAGGAAAGTAATACAGCTTTTTGCTCAAAAATTTAGAAAATTCAAAATACAGACAAGGTGTCACCATCACTTCCCTTGTAACTACTATCGGTTCGCTGAAAATACAACCAAAATTTAAAGTATGCAATTTTAAAAATGTAGATGCAGCACAACATATGTATATTTTCAATCATGTCCTTTTTTTTTTCTTTTTTGCATTTCATACAATCAGTTTTTCCTTGTTACCTATCTTTAAAGTATTCGCACAGTCTTATATGCCATTCCATTGGTTGTATGAGTAATATGTAACTACCTCTCTACTATGAACATTTTTATTACTTGAAAATTTTGCTGGATTCTCCATGTCTTCCTTGGGAATATTTTCTTAGCATCAGTATATAATGATGGAATTCTATGGCTCAAAGGACGTAACCATTTTCAGACTCTTGGTCCACACTGCCAAACTGACATTTTGAAAGGTTACTATAACTCTGTGCTACCACCTATATCAACACGTATAATTTTCACCACGTTCTTCCTGCATTTGAGTACTATCATCTTACACATTTAGCTAACATAAAAAATCACGTTACTTCCTTTTTGCATTTTTCTTTGATTAGTAGAATGGTTAATTATTTTGCCATGTGTGTTTATAGTTCATTTTCAGAAAATTACCTATTTATGTATTAACATATTTTCTCCTTTCCTTTCTAATGTTACACATCTTCATAAGATCTTAATAATTATTTTAAAATGAATTTGAATGCATTTTTCAAAAACAAAGATATTAACATTGTCATATTTGCCAGAGATGTTCTTTCAGCCTTGTTTGCTCTTTTAATTTGGCTGCTTCTTTGACTTGTGGAAGTTCTGAAATTTAATCCTGCTAATTGTGCTAACTTTTTGTAAATTCTTAAGCGTTGAAAACTGCTAACCAAAGGGAGTAAAAAGGAAAGGCAGAAAAACAAAGTTGTCTTATGATCTGAGGTCAGTAAACACTCAGTTAGTTCTTGGCTTCAGGCCGAGCCATCGGCACAGCTTGTTGAATAGGTCACCGGTTGCAGACAGCTGCCCTCAGTTCCTCACTGGTGAGCAGGGACTAGGAGATGGGGTCAGTGTCTGGCTGGGTGGCTCAGTGCCTGAGAACAGCAGCAGTTCCTCTCTTTGGTGTGTGGGAAGGCCTAAGCCTGAGGGAGTGCCGTGAACAGAGACTGAAGGGAGGAGGAACTGGTTTGCGGACAACTTTGCCAGTTTCGTTGTTGTAGACCCGAGTCCTCTCAGTACCCAAGTCCTCCTAGAGGGAAATAACCTGGCATGGTTAACAGTTACTCTGCAGTCAGTCACATCGACACCTGCAGATCACAATGAAGAAACTCACAGTAAAGACACAAAAGGAACTTGCTGACCCATGAAAATCCACGGAACATTTTAAACCCACGGAAACCATTCAAAACCCAGCAGAGCTCCTTTTCGAACTTTCTGACAGTCGTTTCTGCTGGCTGGCTAGTGCTGATCCGAACAGCAGGGTTAGCAGGAGCAGGCCCACCAGGCCCGTCACAGAGGGCAGAAGGCGATGAAAACTGGCTGGTCTTGCCCCAGCAGAGTTTCACACAGGCCTGGGGACTGCTCTGCTCATCCTTCTCCTACCTGCACACGCTCCTCTCAGTAGACAACGGCTGCAAGTTTTCTATGTGCTTCACAGAAGTCCAGGTCCAGCAGGTCACTTCGCACACACACAAATTTCTTCCTTCCGCTTATCCTTCTGTAAAAGACAGTTGAGTTAGTTAGCTTGCAAAGAGGCAGTTAGCTGGAAGAGGGCCTGAGTTAGACTGGGCGGTCAGCCCATTATAAAAATTAATGTAAGGACAGGCAGTGAAACAAGGACCCTGACCAGGAAAGGAGTTTCTTGGTCAACACTCAGGGCTGAGATGTAGCCCCTCTACATTTTGGGCTGTGTTTCTAGGAACTTAAAAATGCAGAACTGCTTTCATTTTAAAATCAGTTTCTTTCAAACTCTCGAAGCTGAATAACTGGTCTAGAGAGCCTGAGTTCCAGTTCATCATTTTAAACACACAAAGCCACTTGTGACAGGAGACCCCTACACAACTGAGCAAATCCCTGAGCGCCACTTACCCCTGAGGAGTTTAAGATCACATGGCATTCTACTTTTAGAAGGACTCCTTCTAGCTACCGGGAGACTTTTAAAAAATTCTTTATTTCCAACAAGCACTTACCCCTTAGCTTTCTTTCTGTCCACGACTTCATTGTTTGACTCTGTGAAACAGTGGGCTCCATTTGTATGATGGCAATTCTTCCTCTTCCAGTGTAACCGTGTTAATATTAATTTGGGGCAAGATCAGCAAGTTCTACATTTCTATGACCGTGTAATCGTAGATCACACAGTATAATACAATAACTATTTACTTTCTCAAATACAAGTTTTTCACTTTCTCTGGAATGAATCTTTTATTTGTAGAGGTTTCTAGGTGCCTGTCTTACTACTTTTCAACACTCTTACAGAAGTGCAAGTCTCTCCGGAGTAAGTTCAAACATGTAAGCCACTCCCTCAGCTTCATCTTCTTGGAGAAAGCTCACTCAGTGCGTAGACTGTTGTGTTTACTGGGGCTGCTGGTCTCATTTAGATGTCTGCCTCCTTCTCTGGCTGTGAATGACAGAAGCTCTGAATCAGAGGTGGTACATGTGTTCAGGGTGCTGGGGACTGTCTCAAATTCTATACAAAGACTCGCAAATGTCCCCCCAGCCACCTCTTCTTAGGGTGAGGCATTTTCAGGAGGTGCTAGCCTATGTCTTAATCCCTATTACATTTATCTCACCTTTTCATTCTTTGTCACAGTATCAATTTCTTTAGCACATATTTCATAGAACATTTAGTTGATTTATGAATATTTTCTCAAGATTTCGGTAAGGCAACAATGTCTCCTTTCACATATTAAGCAAAATTAAAGAAAACATTGCATCGGTTTCTAATCTTAAAAAGAATTATCACAAAAATATATTGCTAGGGAAATGCTTTTGGAAAATAACTTGCCAGTATTTAAGTATAGGAGAGCAGAATATGGCAAACAGGACTCCAATATATGACCATAAGACACCAGAATGAATCACTCCACAACAGACCTCTCTGGCAAAGTATTACTTTGAGCTGGTTCTCTTAAGGATGAGCAGGTACTTGAGAAAACAGAGGTTACTCTTTTGTAAGAGAAACTCATCTCTACAAGGCAAATCTCCATTTATAAGGGTCCTTTCTCTGTGCCAGAAAGGAAAAGGAGACCAGATCAGGAGATACTCTTAACCGTGCAGAAGGCAGGGACTTAGACCTGCATAACACACTTTGGTCTTATTTACTTTTTCCTGGTCAGGCCACAATACCTGCCCTTTCTTCTGCCTCTTCTTTCTTTGTAAGCCGCTTCTTTGAGTTACTCATTCTTTCCTGGTATCTCCCACATGTACATGACATACACATGTTTAGCAGACTTCTGTTTTTCTCTGTTAATTTGACTTATTCATTGGGGCCCCTGCTGAGACCTAGGAAGGGTACAGGGGAAGTTAGTTGTCTTCATCTTAGAACTTCAAAAACCATCAGCCCTTTATCCTTCAAATTTGGTCAAATATATTTTAAGGAAATACTGCAAAACATGGAAATAGCTCAGTTGTTCTATCTGCAGTACTAAAATTCAGATATAAAATAATGCCCATTAATGGTTAAATGGCTATATAAGTTGTGGAATACATGTTTTGCTTTTTACATGGTTGTAATAAAATTAAAACAAACACTAAATATTCAACAAAAACTAAGGGAAGTATTTCTAGGTTCATTACGATACTGTGATGTGAAATGTATATGTTAAGAACTGAAACCGAAGCTCAAGACTGGGTACCTCCCTAGTGGAAAGTGTATTTCCCTGTTTCTGTCTGCTTTGCTCCGAAGAGCTTCACTCCCCAAAGAGTTAACCCATAAGTCAGCCTTGCCTGAGAACAGTAAGCAAAACAGCAAAGAACAATACAGTCACAGGCCTCCTAATCAGTAACCTTTCCTTAGGTTTACCTGAATCAGAAATGTCTGGAACACTTGATGACCTGTGCACAACACTGAGAATCCCATCAAGAGCATTGATCACTACAGGAATTAATGACTACTCCTATACACGTACACCATAATCTTTACATAATACTAATTGATGCTGACTCATTCAAAGACCCACCTTAAACAAAACTCCAAGATTTCAAAAAAATAGGATCTTGTCCTGCTGAGACATTAACAAGTCTCTGTCAAGATGGGGCTCAGTATTTCAGACAGCAATACACTCAGCTCTGTGTAGATTATCATAGTGATATTTGGGAAACCAACAGTCAACAGTG
Organism: Dinomys branickii; assembly: GCA_004027595.1. Lineage (NCBI taxonomy): Eukaryota > Metazoa > Chordata > Mammalia > Rodentia > Dinomyidae > Dinomys > Dinomys branickii. Next base: position 61,938 of record PVLD010009593.1, read on the forward strand.
TAGGAAAACTACGTAATATATGAATACAGAAAAAGACGAAAGGAATATGTAAACATATTATGTTACAGGCTGGTACTGTATGTGTTTTTCAAAACTTGGATGTGCTTTTTTTTGAGAGCAAGGCATACTTGCTAACAGAGTTCAGCTTTGTACAAGCCACTTTTTAATGTGCAAAGGGCAAATACAGGCCAAGTCATGTGACCTAGGCTCTTTTTTGTCTTTTGTAGAACAATTTCTACCAGTCTACAAGCTGTTATGCTTGTAGACTTAGAATATGGATGGCCTCAGTTGTAACAAAACTGCTCTAAAATCATTTTATGCTGAGAAACAAGCAGGACATTAACAATGACCTTTACATGGGTTTTGGGATTTAACGGCACAGGAATTTCAGACAATGATTTCCTTTTACCATTTTGTTACACAGATGTTGCTAACCTAACACAGCATAGACACAATCTCACAAATTAAAAGCCAAGCTTGTATTAATAGAAATCTTGTAGTCAGGGTTTTGACACCATTGTCAAATGTATTTCTCATCATTCTGTGTAACTCAGGGAGAAAAGTTGGCACACAGATAAAGCTGTCACAGCTGGCAAAGGCAGCATTCAACCATCTGCTTGTCTGTTGGTCATTATATGTTTTGTGTCAAGTTTTCTAATGCAAACAATCTTTGATAGTTTGACTTGTGAAACTGGCTCTGGTTAGGCTAATTAATGTTCAGCCACCCAAGTAAATGTTACCCTTTGGGCAGTAACTCAAATTTTTACCTTTTTAACACTGTTCTCTGTGGCATAAAGAGCTGGAAGAAGAGTACCATACATCAATTCAGGTACAATAACAATAACAACAAAATAGGATTTATCAACAAAGAAGTCTAAAAATCTCATTACCATTGGACCAAGAGATTTATGCAGCTACTCTTCTAGGTTAAAAGAAAAAAGAAATAAAGACAGGGATATTAAGATTAATCTGGTAACTTTATTTATTTACCATTCAGCAGCAACCAACATGAACATCTGAGCTAACAAAATCTCCTGAAATGTTCTGCTAGGTAGCTGCTTTAGAAATACACACACGATAAATTCAACTGTTCACTGCCAAATTTTTTTTGTAAAAAAAATGGCTTCAAGAGCAAGTAACACTGATTTATTCTGTGTCCAAGCACTAGTCAAGAAATCTATTAAATTACACAGGAAAAAGAAATCAAAGAAGTTTTGTTATTTTATGCATGTTCTCTTATTTAAATGGGAGGTTTTACTTCTTTAAAGCAACAGAAATATGGAGTTTCATACATATATATATATATATATATATATATTTTAGGATGTGATTACAAACACAAAGTGTTATAATCAAAAGCAAAAACCAGTTCAATAAATCTCCAACTGCAAAACTTGCAAGATACAAAGCTAGAATTCATATGTTCTTTTCCTCAATTATGAATACTTTCACTAAACATAAATATTTTAACATATATTAATTTTTCTGACATTCAAAATTGTAAAGTCAATATGGCAGAATTATTGTTAAAAGCACATATGTACAAATATTCTTTTTCCATACATAAAGTATTTGGCATAATTATAACAATCATACTGCATCCACAACTGTTTGCTTTTATTTTTCCTTTTTTTTTTTTTACACATAATGGTATATCTTATTAAAATTAACCAGTTATGTACAAAAATACTTGAACATTTATTATAGAAAACCTCTATAACCAGCCTCAACAGCATATACCTGCTGAACGGTTTCATTAAGAGAATATAAAACAGTGGTCACTGCCTTCTAGGTAAGCTATCAACCAAAAAACACGGTTAAACTGAAATGAGCTTCCCAACAAAAGAGGGAAAATATTTAAGAGTTCATATCTATTGTCAATTCAGTGTTATAAACAGTCAGTAAAAGATAAAACAAAGATACAAAATACATTACTACATACAAGGTGCTTTTTTTCCCACACTCCTACAACTGGGGCACCGCGTGCCTACCTAGATCTAAGATGCTACCTTGCAATACTCAAGCTAGAATCATCTACGGTCATCCTCCTACAAAAGGACCACAGGATCGTCTGAGAAGACGAACTCCACTGGTATGAGTGGCGAGCTGTGAGGAATTCTTTATTTTGTGCAGGACTGAAAGTTAATGCCCTTGCCTTCTAGATGTCCTTTAGCCATTTAATCATGCTAATATATTATCGCTAAGATTTTTTTTCTTCATTTATGCTGTTGATTTAATACTGTCCTATATTGAGTCCTGCATCCTTGTTAGGGAGCACAGTAATTTGTGCCTGTTTAACACTTGATCATCTGCTCTTTTAAGTGACACATTTTATGTAAGAAACTATCAAGTAAGGAAGCACAAAATTCAAGTAAACATTTCTTCCGGGGTCTCTTACTTAACCTAGCTGATTGGAACTCAGGAAGCAAATTGCACCTTGAAAAGAAATACAGTAGACAGCATGGTTTCGGGGTTCTAAAGCATTTAGCAAACAATTCACAAAGGAGAGTTTTAAGAAAGCGGACGGCCGTCGAATGTCAAAAGCAACCTTAAAGAAGCATCTTGTTTCAAGAACAAAATTTCCAGGCCCACTCCTTGCAACCCCTTAAGTACAATGACTAAGTGGCTTGCTTTCTCCTTTACTTCTGAGGATGCGCAGTGGTCACTCTGCTCCCAGGAAGAGTCAGAACCCTCGCCTTCTTTATAGAAGCCTTCTAAAGTAAGGACCGCCGTGTTAGGACTTGCATCGACAAATAAGCGTTCTTGGAGCATCAAGTATTCAATAAAAAGTACACAACATTATCACGCAGAGCCTTGTTTGACAATATTGTATTGGGTTTAGGATTAAACTATGTAAAAAAAGTGAACATAAAAAGATACAAAAGGAGTCTTTATCGCTATTTACCACTTTGCACTGAGAAACGTTTTCTAATGAGATTCAGCCGTACTTCAAGGTAACATCTGGCGTTTTTAGATCCGTTAACTTTCAATATTGTGCAATATCATATTAATAAGCGAGTTTTAATTGCATTCACTGAAAGCAAGACCCCAGTACGTTATTAAAGTGCCTACGCTAAGTGTCTCGTCCTCATATGTCGCATTTTGTAAACCGCAAGGAAACCAGCAGAGCCGGCGCGCAGAGCAGGGCCTCAGAGCTGCGAGACCTTGCGGGGCAGCGGCCGGGGCCGCGGGCCGGGCTCGGTCCTGCGCGGCCCGTTCTCGGGGGGCGCGGCGCGCGCGGCCGGCGGCTTGGGGGGCAGCGCGGGCGGCTCGGCGGCCGCGGGGATGGACAGGCTGTGCGGTAGCGGCGCGGGCCGCCGCAGGCTGCGCTCGAACACGCTGTAGGGCGGCGGCGTCTTGCTCTCCCTGCGCGCCGGCTCCTCCGGGCAGCCGTACCCGGGCGCCGCCGGCTCGTTCACCTGATTTTCGAAGCCTGAGGTTTCCGACACGCTACACCGGCTGAGCGAGGAGATGCCGCTGCTGTAGCTGCCCGACAACACCGGGGAGTTGGCGGTCAGTCCCGGCGGGTGGTACTCCACGGGCGAGGGCGTGAAGGACTGCACCGAGCCCTGCGCCGGGAGGAGAAGGGGGCAAGGCAGTCAGGCTCCCCGCCCACCAGCCCCCGGGCCCTCCCTCGCAGGCGCTGCACTTGAGGACACAGCCCTAAAGCAAGTGACCAGCGTTGCCCTAACCCAGGCCCACCGGGATGTGGACCCGGGGAGGGCGCGGGACCACCGCCCCGGGGGAGCGCACAGGGGCTCCCCTCGCAGCCACAGGCGGGGCCAGGGAACCAAGCATGGTGACCGGGTGATCGCCTTCACCTCGGTCTGAGCCTTTAGGGTCAGGCGGAGACACCTGCGCTAGTCCCACGCCCCGCGTGTGGAGCTCTGCGAGGCAGTCGGAGCTGACTGCTCGTCACCCAGCGCGGCCACAGAGGACACTGAGCATGCACCCAGCACCTCCGCCAGGCCTTCTTCCTCCAGAGCGCAGGCCCCGCTCCATGCCCTCCATACCATTTTCAGACAGAGAGGGTGCAAGCCCCCCAGGTGAGCCTGGAGGCTATCACTGGCCCTGCGCCTGGTCTCAGCAGGACTGGAGACCACAGCTTTGGGGGCCACCTTGCCGTTTCTAGCCCCGCAAGCCTCAGGAGCTCAGGCCTGGATGCAGGGCGGCCAGAGGCCAGGGGCGATCACCGCTCACCGGAGGACGCTGGCGCTCGCTTCTGCCCTAGCCCTGGCCCCCGCGCTGAGGATGCTAACTGGCAGCCCCGGGGCCGCCGCCCAGGGTGACAGTGCCCTCATCTGTTGTGCTAAAACGCAAGAACTGATTTGGTTGCTAATGTTTTAAATTAGGAAAACTTCATTGTAAAACTCCAGATTTCTGGCATTTCATAAAGAACTTGCAGTTCTGCAACAAGGGCACAAGTTCTCTGAACAGAGCTGATGTTCTGACGGCGAACAGGATCTGTCCCCTGCACTCATTTACTGTATGTCAGTGGTTTGGCGCCACCTGGCGTCTGTACGTGCTGCTCCCCCAACTGGCTAACTGAGAAGTCCTAAGAGATGTAGGTGAACAGAGGCTCCCTACCTCTGGGAAACGTTAAATGCTAAAATATTAGTGCAATAACTTTTGCAAAAACAAACCAGAATAACTTTGTTAACCTCGGTGTTTCCTAACCTTACCTGAATACAGACCAAGTTTTCACTCATCACTTACTGTCCTAAAAAACTAATGTTCATGCCTGGCATGACCTGTAATGCCAGCATTTGAGAGGCTGATGCAGGAGGATCACTGTGAGCTTGAAGCCAGTCAGGGCTACAGAGTGAGTTCAAGACCAGCTTGCACTACATAGCAAGACCCTGTCTCAAAACAAAGCAAAACAACACTAATATTCTGTGGAACACACTAAGAAATGCTAACTCACCTAGGCTAACTTCACTTTCGTCTCTCATTTGAGAAAACAAAGCTAGTAGACACAAGTCCTTTCATTTGCGAGGAATAGAGCATTAAACATGGCTAATTAAGAGGTTCATACTCAGTGCCATCTTTGTCAAAAATGAGACTTCACATTCAAAATAAGGCAGGTAAGCTCAGTTTCCTCTAAAGGGTTAACTTTATCATTCAGTTGTTGAAGAAAAACATCAAATTCTGTCAGCAGACTGTGTCCTAATCATGGTATAGGCAGCAGTGTGCCCGCTGATGTAACCCAGGGGTTGGAACACAATGTTCAGTCATCCCTCTTCCTTCAAATGGCTACAAGACTGCCCACGGCCAGCAGAAATAAACACAGACCTGTGGAGAGCACACCCCAGCTTGCTAAGGAGAGATGCGCGGCAGCTCCTTGAACATTTCAGCCCTCGGGTTCTTTTTATTTTTAAGAATGACTCCCTTAGACTACTTCCTGTCTTACTGCTACTCTACAAAATCAAATTGAGAAACACAGATAACTCCGTGATAACGTAAATGCAGAGATGTGGGCCAGCCACCTGGCTCCCCTTCCCTCCCCTGGGGACGGCAGGCAGTGGCTTCCAAGCAAACGCTGTCGCAGACACTCAACGGTAACAGCTGCAATGCAGAACGACAACAAAACTAGCAAATAAGCTGCACTTACCAGCAAATTTCTACATTAGAAATTTGGGCAACGCGAATGAAATCACATTTCTTTGCAATTTCCTCCCCCTCATTTTTTTTTTTTTGGTTTTGCTCCCCAGGTTCTTAATTTCTACCAGCATCATCTATCCTTCACAGCACAGATGTAGCAGACCACAACCTGCCCCTGCGCATCTGCAGAGGCTGCTCTATCTCCTTCACATTAGCTAGAACTATCTCATCAACAGGATCACGGAGCGCGGCAATGCTAAGTCCCTCAGGGATAACGCTGTCCCTTCAGCTGCTTGTGGTGCCCCGGCTCTGCACACCAGCCCCCCCCCCCCCCCCCCCCCCCCCCCCCCCCCCCCCCCCCCCCCCCCCCCCCCCCCCCCCCCCCCCCCCCGCTCTGACCAGCCCTGCAGCCAGTCTGACTCAATTTGGATGGAGACTCAATATTGTTCTTTATTTCCAAGAGGCATTTGTGTGTTTAGAGATGCTAAATAGCCCATACCTACCTGCCAACCAAATGTCTGACCTTCAAAGCTTTCCAGTTTTGTTCTCCAGAAATTTTTACAATCCATTCTATCATCTTCTTTTTCAAGATCAAGTACATTATTCCTAATATAAGTTATAACCTTGGTATAAAAATATTGAGAGAAAATTGCATTTGGCTTCATCAAAATGGGTGAGACTAGATAAGGGCTAAAAACAAAAACCAAAACCCTGCAGAAGAATATTGGGTAGATCTTGATTACTCATTTTCTCAGTTTAAGTGTATGTGTGTTTGAGGTGTACTTTAAACTCAGAGTAGACTGAAAATGTCCCAGGCATGACCCTGTGGGCCCTTTTCTTTCCTAATTTGGTATATACACTGATTCTAATTTACAGGGGCTCATTGCTACAGTTTGGAGCATAAGGCTAATAATCCAAAGAATGTATCCACAGAGGAGGTTCCTCCAGGGAAAAATCCAGTCATTTCCTGCCTCTGCTCCTAGCTCTTTTGTCCTGTCTTTGCAACAGGAAGTACTTATCAGTGCACCTGGGATGGGTCTAAGACAAAAAAGGAAACCTGGGTCAGGCTCTAGCTTCCGCCTCAAAGGGCCTGTACCTTCAGTGGAGACCGCCCAGCAGGCGAGGGGGAGACTGCTGTCGTGTGTCTGGCCGGAGAAGCTGTGGACAGAGAGACATAGAACATTTCAGTTAACAAAAGTCACTGTTGGCCATCTGTAAACACTGGTGCAGACAGATGAGCCAGTATGTAAGGACCTCCTTCCTAAACGAGGCTGTGGGGTGCGGATGGGAAAAGGACGGGGAGACACTAAAGGATGCCTATCTGAAGAGCTTCCTCACTGAGGGTGGGGTCACCAGGACAGGGACCAGTTGGCGAAAAGCTACTGGTTTCTCACACGATGATTTGACCAAAGCAACAGGGCCTGGAACTGGCTCAGTGTCCTTTCTGTTCCCTCAAAGTCTAGAAGTTTCTCTACTGCTCGGTCTCTGTTTTGCAAGGCGCTTTTAGGCAAGAGAGGTCAGGGAGAAGGGTGAGAGGCAGCTGCTGCCTTTGGCCTGGGCAGAGCAAGCAGAGCAGCAGGCAGCTCAGAACAGTGCGTGGGAACAGATTTAATCAGATTCCCTTCCAACACCACCCATGCTCTCAACACAGGAAGTTAGAAAGCCTTGGCCATGTCAATACAAGAGATGAGTGCTTTTCCATTTCTCCCCAAAGGCCCACACTCAGTCTTCCCTCTGTCGCCTGGTGGTGGCATGCCGTGTATTTCATCATCACGGCACGGAACAATGATCTTGCTTCTCCCACTAGATTTTCAAGCCTTCCCACAGGGACAAACACATGGGAGGGCAATGGCTAGGAATCAAATCCAGCTCTCTAATGCGTAGCTGTGTGGGGTCAAAGCCACTCAGGACACAGTTGATAAGCCGCACTTCCCAATCCTACCCAGAGAGGTTTCAGTGAATGCAGCGAATGTCGCCCTGTCATTAGCTGCCACTCACTGCACTGTCACAGTGAGGTTTGTAACTCAAGAGAAAACTACAGAAAGGCTGGAAGGAAGAAAGACAGACAGTTACAGAGCTGCACAACAGGGACCACAGATGATGACATCAGGACAGACTGTGAGGGCAGTCAGTGCAGAAGGGGCGGCAGCCCTGCCAAGTTAACTGCGTCCTACGGGAGCCGGGAGGTAAGGTCTGTTATCATGTTGTGGGGTTGCACAGCTTCCACTTAACGTGCTGGGACCAGCTGCCAGAAATGTCCCCTTCCAACACCAGCACAAGTGCTCCTGCCCTATAAACTGGGAGTGCAGATTGTGGAAGAAAATCATGTACGTATGGAGGAGCCAGTCCTGCTTGGGAGCTGTATCTCTGCCATCACGGTGGCAAAGAATCAAATTTTCCCGTTCTCCTTGACGCAGGCAGCTCTGACAGCATCTCAGTCTCACGGAACATGTTTGCAGAAAAGTTCTAGGAAAAGTGTTTTCTTATAGCCCTAAAATAGTTCCATCAGTGTCCTTGTTTTCAGGTTGGACCTGGCTTAGGAATATGACTACCATCAATATTATTACTCCTTAATAATAACTATCAATGGTTTCCTTAAAAATGTCTTTCAAATTCCCAACCTTAGAGATGCAATCAGACTTACATTGGAGGCAGCTGAATATATATCAGTCAGGCGTGAAATATAATTTGGCAGGTGAGCCTTAACCTCCTGCAGTCACACTGAGACAGTAATGCGGATAATCAGTAAGCTGAAAGTTATTTTTTTCTTCTGTGTGAAGACCTCACAGCCCTTCCCAAACTACGGGTGACTTCCCTTTTAACTTTGATGAGTTTAGAACAAACTGAGTAGCGTGTAGTTTATTTCTAAAAAGGTAAAGTCAGCTTTCTTCTCTTAGTAAAAAAGAAATCAGACAGGGGAGCTGTTAGAGTAAAGCCAAAGAAATATGAACGATCAGGTCCGAAAAACCCACGAAGGAGGTGGCGTCACACTTTCTCTTGTTTTTAGGCCAGTTGTACTTGTAAAGCTTCAAGCTTCCTTAGACACAGCTGAGCGCCGACAGGACTCTCCCCATCACAGCAGCGGGCAGGGCCGCGAAAAGCTGCCTCACAGCCGCCATCAGGCGAGTGCCTGGCTCGGGAGGACAGTAAGCATGGCGCTGTAAACCACAAAGCGCGTTTCCTTTTCTCTTCTTCTGGGTGCTGAGGACCGGACTCAGGACCTCACGCAGGCTGAGCACGCCCTCTCCCGCTGAGCTATACCCTTGGAAAAATCACTCTCAGTGCTTCTCAGACTCTAGCAAGCAGAAGAATCACCTGTAAGGTTTGGTAAAAACAGATTCTAGGACTTGTTTCAGAAATACTAAAGTTCTGAGTCAGTGCTGAAAATCTGCCATGACCCTAGCGGATGCAGTGCCTGCCATCAGCCCTCCGAGAGAGACCACCCTTGAGTGCAGGCCTCTCCAAGCAGCAGAGGACTATGGGTGTCAGAGCCCTTCACAGTCACTGTCAGTTAATTTCTATTTGGAACTGAGTCAAGCCTCAGCGGCGGCCTAAATAAGACTGAGGAAAGCAGCTGAGTTAGCAGAGCCTGGTAAGAATCAGGTGGCACGAGCAGAGGAGAGAGGAAATGGGAGGGACCTGGGCGGAAGAGGCCAAGGGTGGTGCTTGGAGGGCAGCACCACACAGGGTCTGTCTGCAGGGTCTACTGGGAGCAGACCCCTCTGTGAATCCATGGAACACAAGCCTGGGGAAGGGGAAAACACTGTCAACAAGTTATACAGCTACCAGGGTTTTTACCTCAGAAACCAAATGCCTACCTTTGTCTGAGGAATTCAGGACAAGCTGGAGCGGTCAGTAAAAGTTATTTTTATAAAAGTAATTGTTCAAATGCTTCAAATACCCACCAGTCTGTGTGGGTCTTGGAGGGACAGGGGGAGAGATAAGCTTCCCACTATCCGACATGTTCTTGGCTTCCTTCCCACTGTCCAGGCTCCAGCTGCTAGGGGTGGGATTCACAGCTGGAAGGGAATAACACAGCTAAAAACACATGGTCTAGCTTTGCCCTCAGAATGCTTGAGATCTTAGGAGAAAGTCAGAATTATCCAGAATGAAAAGATCAACTGGATTAAGAAACAAACACCACCCCACACGGTATCTCCTCAACACTAAACCTCGGTTACACTGGCTACCATACAGAGTTGACATTTAATTGGGTGATAGCACATCTTTTTATTTCTCTCAAGCTGTCAAACACAGCCACAAACTTCCACGCCAGAGTGTAGAAGCTTGGTGGAGATCACAGATGTGTTCAGATAGCAGAGAACAGATGGAAGGTAGTCACTGGTCTACCCTGAAATTTGGTTTTCAGTGGGAATTTCTGGACAAGGGGCACCGAGAAAGGGAGAAAGAAGTGACATGCTGATATTCAGATTGTGTGGTAGAACTTCTGGGAAAGAATGGCCCGCCACGCCATCTCCCGGATCGACTCCTTGAAGACAGGACTCTCTCTCCTGAAATTGATGGATGCCACTGATGCATGTCCTAAGAAAATCATGTAGAATAGTGAATATCCTTCTTATTCTGGAATCTGTCTGCTCCAAGCTTCATTAAGATGCAGCCCCACTAGGAGCCAGGGCAGCACACATAAGGCTAGGGACAGTCACTGCGATGAAGTGCCAACACCCAGCCCTGGAGTTCAGGAGCTTTGCTGCCTGTACAGACACTGCCATCTGATGGCCAAGTAGAGGATGCTCACGTTGTGTTACGACTTGGATTGAATGAGGCAGAATTACTCTTTTTTTTTTGTCTTTTTGAGGCTTTTTTTGTCTTTTTGTCTCAATATGCAGTTCAGGCTGGCCTTGAGCTCACTTTGTTGCTCAGGCTGGTCTTGAATTCCTTACGATCCTCCTGCCTCAGCCTCCCAAATGCTGGGATTACAGGCGTGCACCACCAGGTTTGGCAACAGAATTACTCTTGAAATACTCTTTCTCTATTCCTTTCTAATTTGCTTTGTGGTTTTCCTTGGTAGAAGGGGTGAGAAAAATAGCACATTCTTGTGCTCTGTGGGCAGAGATCAATGCTTATAACATGAGGGCTATATTGGTGCTTTAAAATTTTGGCCAAAGTCTCACCAACTTCCATCTCCCTTTGGAAAGTTTTAATGTTAATGTATCGGTATAGCAAAATGACAGTACAGTCTAGCTCCTAATGATGGCAATTAAAGTGCACTTTACTGAGACATTTCATTAGGGACTCTTGATTCATTGGCCCGTGGCTGCTCCTAGTTTGAGGCTTGACCCTGAAAGAGGTGAATGGGTGACCTGCTGTAGCCCCCACCCCCATAGTTGAGGAAATGTCATTTAATCTGCTCTTCATCTTCCGCTGTGTTGCAAAGACTGATACTAATTGGCTGCTTATTGCTGTGCATGTATTCGGTTCCCATTCATGTGTGTGTGACCTCAAGGCAGGGCACATTCCATTATGCACTGGATTGCAATTCTTAAACAGTATTTAATTGTACAAGAGCCGCATCTGAGTCACCATAAACAACAGAGGAGGTGGCTGAATGTGCTTTGTAAGGGAGACAAAAGATGGGGACCAGAGGGTCAATCTGGGAAGTCCCAATTTTCCTCGTGCTGAACAAATAGCCTAATTGGCATCTTTGTTTCAGGAAGAGCAGGCGTTGCCTGGGTGACTCACTGAATGACAATCAAGAGTCATCACACAGAGGTGTTCCCGGGTGCTCACATTCTTCCAGATAATCTCACAAGCAAACAGGTAATGGACGGATCATGAAAAGTGGTCCTTCAGTGATTCCCTAAAGAGCAAACGAGTCCCTGGTCTCTAAGGACCCGGAGCCCTACCTTCCACAGGACACACAGAGAAAATGAGGACAAAACAAACCCTGAACGTCCCAGGATGAATGACGGGCTGGTTTGTACCCACCTTTGTCAGGTGCAGAAAGATTTGGGTCACTGCGTGGCAAGGCCCCGTCTCCAATATGATTAAACAGCATCCTCTGGAAAGAGACAAGAGTCTTTTTATGACATGATATGGGGACACTTGAGGCCTTTTAGCAAAAGACATGCATAATTTCCTCAATGACACACTCTGTTCAACATACTGTTTATATGGTATGATGAGCCTAGGAACAAAGAAGAGCCTTAGGTTTTGAGAAAGAGAATATAGCATTTAAAAAGCTTGTGCCTCATTTTAAATATCAATGTTCACAATAAAATATGGGGGAAAATAGTAAAGAGGAATTGGGCTGTGGTGTTCTTTATAAATAAAAATGCCAGGCAGACAACATGAAATGCAAGTAAAAATTAAAGGAGAAACAATAGCTCAAACAGTCTGTAGCAAATGGGCTTTAACTAGATCCTATTTCAAATCCTGTATCAGGTTAAAAAATGAGATGGTTAACATTCTATAAGTTTTAACCTACAGAAATGCCAGTTTGGTAAGCTGCTACCTAACATGCTCAAAGGAAAAATCGCCAAACCCTCAAAAGTACACGCACTACGGCGCTGTACGTTATCATGACTTTGGCAACATACACTCCGCTTCAAATTGTCCCCGAAGCAGAAAACTCGGGAGGCTAATCAGGGAAGGCTCTCAGAGTCCCCCATGCTGGCCACATCTCCCAAGCAGATGCAACCAACTGTGAAAACCCCTCGCAACATCGAGTGACAAAGGGAAATAAAATGGGTCAGCTGCTCTAGCTGCGTGCACTCAGATATAATTTCTTCAAGACACCAGTGTTGCGCAGAGAAGGATTCCCAGGACTTTTAGGAGCTTCACACAATCAGCAAAGATAAACCAATCAGGCCAAATCCCACTTGCTCTCATCCACTTCCAGATGCAGTGACCGACTTCTGCCAGGATGGTGCAGAAAGAGAGAAATTAGGTGGAGTAGAAAGAACTGTTTTCCTCCACTCCTAAATACTCACTCCCAAATACTCCATTAAGCTGAAGGCTACACATAAATCTTCAACCTGGAAACCACCCTTCAGTGTTCTCAAGGGGCCCGAGGGGCCAAGCTCATGGCCCTACTGCCACTCAGACTAAGAGGGGTCATTTGGAAGCCCAGTTCCCTCACTCCCGAGCAGAGACAGCTTGGGCCCGCAGACTCTGCCCTCTGCGTGAGACAAGAAAGACAAAAGCAAGCAGATTGCTCCTGCCCTCCTGGGGACCTCAGGAAGGAACTGAAATCCCTCTCAATAGTGTGGGTACAGAGAGTGCTGGACAGGAATACGCTTCTCCTTTTGCTAACACAAGGAACCCTCCAGAGCGCTGCTATGCACACAGACACACACACTCAGGCAGTTCACTCACCAGCTCCCCTTGCAATGCACAGAGAAACACTGAAATACAGAGTCAGATGAAAGAGTGTAGAGACGGTTCCCACCTCCCCCTCAGCTTTACTGCGCAGGTAACACCACGTACCCCTACCAGGGATGTGGCTCACAGCGAACTCCCTGACAGTGGGCAGGATGCAGACTAGATGCTTCACCCAGCTGGCTGTGGTCTGACACTGCCCATCTGGGTGCCTCGGGCAGCGGCAGCAGGCTTGTGCAGAGCTGTGAAGCGATCCCAGACTTTCCCATTTTCTATTTTCTTTCCCCGCAAGCTGTACCTGAGAAGGCTCCCCGGGTGTTGGATAAATGGCACTGCACGGTCTCTCTCTTGGGGACAGGCAAGCGTTTTCTCTGGAATGTTTGTGTTTGTCAGACAACAAAGGAGAAGCTGGGGAGAGGAAGCAAGGAAGAAGCATTAGCCAGGAGGCAGCGCTGCGCTCGCTGGAAGGAGAAGGCCTGAGTGCCAAGGCGGCTGGCACAGTCCAGGAAGCCAAAGCCTCAGCTCCTGGGGGCTGGAAGGTTCTCTGGGCACCTGTAGTCTCCCCCATGCCCTGCCACTGACCTCTGGCACTTGATGGAGCAGAGCTTGTCACATTAGGTGAAGCGGAGTGAGTAGAACTCAAGCTTGAGGTGGACGGGCTTGGCTGGAAATACACAAGGAACCATTAGTGTACACAGCTGAGAGGTTTCGCCGGACACTGACACATTTGTAACAAAACTGTCACAACTTTCCACCACCCCAAATTAACAAAAAGGAAAAACAGAACGAAAATGTCACTTAGAAATATAGCAAAGCCTATGAATACAGACTGGAGTGTGGGAGGGGGGCGCTGCCTACAATGAACCAGGAACCTGAGGTTTTTACTACTGTCAAAGGAACACCTGAGTCCTGGCTACAGTCTGGTTCAATAGCAGCAGCAGCAGCTCCCAGACAGAAGTAATGATAAGACAGACTTCTAGCCAGGGCGCGGAACAGTGAGCGCTTCTGAAAGGCATACGGCCTGCCTTCTCATTATTTAAAATGTGTGCCAAGGATAGACTTGGAAACATGTATTGTACCCCTTTTCCAAAGTTGAGGCGGGGAAAATTCAGCTTAGTTTTACCGAACTCTCCAAAATGCCATGTTAGCAGTGTCTAAACAAAATATTTGATTGCAAGACTTACATTCACTCTAAAGTGCCTAAGAACTACCTTTAAAAAAAAAATTTCTTTATGATGGAAATCTCCTGATATATATGTATCTGTAGAGAAAATGTTATATGGATCCTCTCAACCGTATCTTCTTCAAAAGGCAATGCCAGAGAGCTAGGCATGGTGGCGCACACCTGTAATCCCAG